>JBAJMU010000007.1:11702962-11945598 GCA_037952995.1 Hyposoter didymator
TTTTTTTGTTGTTTTTTTTTGTTTTTTTTTCGACGCTCGCGAAAATCCTACTCGGGCGTTTGTTTATTCATGTCGATCGATCGTTACCCCCCAGCAGGCAGTAAATCCGGTGAGTACGAGGAATTGCGAGAACGCGCACACACCAAACTCTTGAGCAACGGTACGCTCGTTTTGCAACACGTTAAGGAGGACAGGGAAGGCTTTTATCTGTGCCAAGCGAGCAACGGAATTGGCACTGGAATCGGCAAAGTTGTTCAACTCAAAGTCAATTGTGAGTTCAACAACTTAACAAATTACGCGAGTGTAAAGTTACTTTATGGTTTTATTTATAATGGGTTTCCGGAGCTTTGTGTTGACACAGGAAATTCAGAGATTTGTCAATTAGTCTCGTTGCCATTTCCATGCTTTTTTTGACGTCGTCGTTATTTATGAAATTTTCGTGGTCAAAAGCTTCTCCGTACTTCGCACCTGCCGCTCGACCCGTGACCGTCAAAAAGGGCGACACTGCTACTCTTCACTGCGAAGTTCACGGCGATAAACCAATCACCGTTACGTGGCTCAAGAGTGGCAAAATGGAACTCAATCCATCGACCAATTACAGGTAAAAGAAAAACGCGGATAAGCATAATCTTCGGAATCCAGAAAATGGATCTTCACTGAAGTTTCTCTATTAAATCTGTTTGACTGATGACTGCATGGGGTCCGAGCTACGCGACTTTATAGAATGACTTAATGAATGGATCAATCTTGCGGTTGAGAGAAATATAAAGGAAAATAATAGTTACACTGGGTTCTTCAATAAAAAGAGAACAACGCGCAACTCTCCTAATTCCCGAAACACCAAATGTGTCACCACAACACCAAAAGGCGAAAATTCGCCTTAAAATTGTTTTTATTGATTTTTGAATGGATTTTTATTTTGTAAATGTCACGAAGGCAATGAGAAGCTTACTGAGTTTTTATTTTTAAAGAGTGACAATCAAGCAGGAAGTAACTCCCGACGGGGTGGTCGCCCAGCTCCAAATTTCATCTTCCGAGGCAATGGACAGCGGAGCTTACTTTTGTCGAGCGAGTAATCTTTACGGGAGGGATCAGCAGCTCGTTCAGCTTCTCGTTCAAGGTGTGAATGAAAAAATGAGCTTAAGGGCTTGAAAAATAAAGTCTAGCTCGGTGGGAATGTGATTTCTACAACGAAACAAATTTCTGTTGCACTATTTTAGAACCACCGCAGCCACCGAATAATCTCGAAACTGCGATGGTTGCTCCCAGGAGTATAAATGTTAAATGGCAGCACAAATCACAAGACACGAGCGAGGTCACGAAATACATCCTTCAGTACAAAGAGGGTGACGGTGGGTATTCAGAAATAGTAAAACATTTTATTTTGAGGCATTTACAGGTTTTTATCGAGCCCAAAACCCTCGGGTCATTTTGACCCCGTCCAAAAGATTCTCCGCCGTCAAATTTAAGAACGTTGTATGCAAAATTTTCTATCGATATAAATCGCAGTCTTTCGAAAATAATTGAGTCGGCGACAAGTTTACGGAATTGAGTGGAACTCGATTCTTCATTCATATAATCCTCCAGGCGGAATGTGGCTACAGCAAGAACTGAGCGGACCACCTCTCCCATACGCCGCTCTCATCGACGAGCTCAAACCAGCAACGAAATACACGATAAGAGTGATTGCCGAGGGTCCGGCTGGTAGATCATCATCTTCGGCCGACCTGGTGGTCCGAACAGAGCCGGAAAGACCAGCCGGACCACCGATAAATATAGCAGCAAGGCCGTTGTCTCATTCCGAAATTTTGGTCACCTGGTCACCGCCTCTGCCAGAATTGCGCCACGGAGAAGTCCAAGGCTTCAATGTTGGCTACAGAGAATCAACTTCCGGTAATCCTTCCTTCAACTTCACTTCCGTTATCGGAGATGGCGAAGAAGGAGGTGGAGAACTTCGATTAATGGGACTCCGACCATACACGAGATACACCATCGTTGTTCAGGCTTATAATCAAGTCGGATCGGGACCTCTCTCGGAATCACTTCCCACGCAGACACTCGAAGACGGTAAATACTGCTTTAACTTGAAACAGAAAAAAAAACAAGTTCTGTTGAGCTATATGTCTTCATTGAATTTCCAGTTACGATTTCTTTTCGATTTTACTATAAAAATAGTGAAACAATAATGTCAACCCATTGGAACATGTGTGGAAGTAGTTTCACCGTCAAACACACAGCTTTTTCCATCAGTTCCAGCTCCCACAAGAGTCAACAACAAATATTCCATCCCGATATTTATTTATTCGTTTATTCTTTCTTTAAAATTTTGTTTTGAATTTTTATTTATTTTTCAAAATTTGTTTCATTATAATTTTTTTTTCTTTCAATTTTTATTTATTTTCCATTATCAGTGTTTTTTTTCGATTCTTATTTTATTTATTTATTTTCTGCAATATTTTTTATTATCGTTTTTAAATTATCCGGTTATTTTTGTTTTATTGATTGATGCAGAAAACAAATTTTTGGAGTATCAAAAAGTACAACGATCGACGTACGTTCTTTACCTGTACGAGCAATTAACTTTTGATTTGGATTCGTAATGGTTGATCCGAAAAACTATCGAGTACGGAATTTCAGGTGAAATTTTTAAACGTGTTTGCAGTCCCAAGCAGACCACCGGAAGACGTGCGTTGCGCTGCTCTCACTTCGCAATCTCTTCAAGTGTCCTGGCAACCACCACCGAGTGCATACACCAATGGAATTATTCAGGGATATAAATTGAATTACGAGCCAGTCTTAACGGACGTTTGGCGGGGGATCGATGAAACGGAAGTGAGTGAAAATTATTCGAAAATGAAATTGGATCGGTAAATTCTTTGGATAAATTGAATTGAAGTGAATATTTAAAAAATTTCGATGGCACTCTTCGTCGACGGTCAAAATTGGGAAAATGTGAAAATACCTCGAAGGCTTTCCATGATTCCTGGGTCCTACAGACCCGTAGGAATATTCCAATTTATTAGATGTAACTTTTGTTTTTTCAACAGGTCAGGAAAACAAGTGTCCTGACAATTGTGCTGTCGGGGCTACGACGATACACGAACTACAGTATTCAAGTGGTAGCGTTCACGAGAGTCGGTGATGGGGTACCAACTAGGACGACGTATTGCCACACCGACGAGGATGGTTAGAATTTTCTATCAATGGAATTCCTTTAAATTTGCACCTTACAAAGAGAATAAAGATGTCCAATAGTTTGTGCAATTTCAAGAGGTTTCACCACGTAGAAGTCTCGATATTTATTTATAAAAATCACAATTTCCATTAGTCTCTCATGAGAGCGTTAAAAGTTCCAGTTTTCAACATGAAATATTTCGATTTCTAAATGGTGAAGCCTCTTGAAACTATTCATACACATTTTTGTAACATTGAGTATTTAGTAAGTATGAAAAACTGAAAACAAACATTTAGACTCGATCGTCGCCATATAACGTCCTCAAACCTCCGTGATCATGTTTTTTTATGGCACTCTGGATCACATGTGGGTCCTTTTCGTCCTGTCACTTATATGTGACGTATTTAGGGAGAAAAAGATGTGAACAAATTCTGAAATACTCTCAATCAATGCTCCTCTTTAAATAGAACGTTTTGAAAAGTAAGATTTTCGAAAAAAAGTTGTCGCTCCGGTAGAAAAAGACTCATGAGATCCACGAAATCTTAAGATTGTATTAAAGTCGTGTGATCGCTCGGTTCACACAGTGCCAGGGAGTCCAGCAGACATAAAAGTCGTAGTCAGTTCGCCTCAAGCCCTTTTCATATCGTGGTTGCCCCCGTTGGAGCCGAACGGGATCATAACGAAGTACAATTTGTACACGAGGATCGTAGACGGTCGGGAGGAATTGAATCATGGCAAGAGAATGTTACCGGCGACCAACACGTTCTTCGAAGCTTCCGATCTTCAACAAAGAGTCGAGTATCAATTCTGGGTTACCGGAAGTACCAAAATCGGTGAAGGGCAAAGCTCAAGGGTGGCTGCGGAACTGCCAACCAATCGGGTACCAGCGAGGATCACTTCGTTCGGTGGGCATATCGTAAGGCCCTGGCGAGGTTCGGTTACTATGCCGTGCAACGCTGTCGGCGAACCAACGAGGGAATGGTACAAAGGGAACTCCGAACAATTGCATACTGACTCAGGGCGGAATATCCAAGTCTTGCAGACTGGAGAACTCGTCCTTGCTAGTCTTCAGACCCAGGATGGTGGAAATTATACTTGTCAGGTTAAAAATGCCCAAGGGAGTGATAGGCTACACTACAGTCTTACGGTTCAAGGTAAGCAACCAATTTTGACAGCTTCTTATCGTTTAACTGCACTGAACCAACGAAAACTTTAATATTCTGGTTTTTTCAGTGCCTCCGAAGGCTCCAGTCCTTTACGTGACCAGTTCAACATCCAGTAGCATCCTCCTGCACTGGAAACCTGATTACAATGGTGGTGCACCTTTGACTGGTTACACGTTGCACTATCGTACGAGTCAAGGAAGTCTTCATGAGCTCCAACTGCCTCGACGAGCTACCAACCATGAGTTGAAGGTAAGGGAACTTAAGCTTTTCGTGGAGTTGCTCACGAAAGGTTGCTACTAAAGAACTGATGCTTCCTCGACAGGGCTTACTCTGTGGAAACATGTACCACCTGTATTTGACATCCCATAACAAAATTGGCAGCAGTCCGAACTCTCCTGTGCTTTCTGTGCGGACGCAAGGTTTGCCACCGGGAATACCTCCTGCTGCAACTTTCTTAGCACCTAATTCAACGACCCTAGCACTTCGTCTCCATGCCTGGCCGGACAACGGATGTCCCATTGATGATTTTGTCATTCAATATAGACCCATCAACGAATTTCATTGGACTCTAGTCTCTAACAGTGTCAAAATGGCACGACGTTTTGTCGTGACGAATCTCTCCCCGAGCACCGTTTATCAGCTCAAAGTTGAGGCTCATAATGTCGCGGGCAGCAATCATGCAGAGTTCACATTCATCACGTTGACCAAGGATGGTGGTGGGTTTAACTTTGGCAGCTCGAATAGCGAAGAAGCAGCTGCAACTATTGTGATCGCTTTTTTGTGTATTGCAGAACCACCCCCGCCGGAATTATCGGAACGAGGAATCGCAACTGCTCTTCCATTCTACGCTGATGTCAAAGTAATGCTACCGCTTATGATTGCAGCTTTTGCACTGTTGGCAGCTGTGGCTACAGTCGTTGTGCGATGGAAAACTCGTGAGTAGTCTCCACCACGACATCGTTTTTTATGAGCCTCCGGAAAGATTGATGGGAATGGGTTTTTAATGACATTCACCAAGTTGCTCTTTCAGGCCATTTGGGGGACCGAGTGCAGCGGCCGATGAAAGAGACCCAGGAGAATCAGCAGAACGCCGAAACTCAGAGGGAACGCTACTACGCGACTATCCACAAAGTCGCTCTTCAACAGGCTGCCAACGCGAGCGGCAACGACAAGATTCCAGGTGCATATTTCGTTTCTAGAACATTCAACTAGTCCCTCAACTCGGACAAGCCATTACATCCATTTTGCTTCCTCATAGAGGAAGCTAAGTGCCGGTGAAATTTGTTTTCCTAGTTTTCAATGTCATGTGCTGAAAATGTCGCAACGATTTGGCTCATCATCTCAATGATTATGTCACGATGAGATGGTTTCGTGGTGAATGGTCAACTGTGGATCAATTCCAACGTGATTTGAAAGGTAGGCAATGCCTCTGGTGGGTTACAGAGACGGCGGAGGACATCTCTCCGTACGCTACGTTCCAGCTTTCGGAGGGGGGCGGGGGAAGCCTGGCAGGATTGGGCGCCCTGGGAGGACTGGGAAGCGCGGCGGAAGCTTCAACCGCCGGTCTTCACTCGAACAACACTCTTCTTCACAGCTTCATGTATCACGAGCACGCGATGACAGAAGGATGCGCGAGTCCGCCACCTGCAGCGACGGTAATTCATCAATTTGACTTTCTTCTTGATGAAAAATCCTGAGAAGATATAAAACTTCATTATTTCATGTGATTCGTTTTGTGTGGATCGGGCTCAGAGTATGAAGAGTGTGTCGTCCCGGAGACGCCAACAGAGGAAGCAACAGACTTCGGGCGATGTGGACACTGACGAGAGCGAGTCTGACCCCGATCAGCTGACCCGCTCTCGGACGGAGTCATCGAATCAATTGGACGCTGGCAAGTTAAAGCACAGTACGTGTCGAAACTTTTAACACGACTGATTCAATCACTAATCATGTATTATCTTCCTCGTAGAATTATTGCACATGCACTACCTGCTGGGACCCTGCATTCTCATTTTACATTTATTTCGTTGTATTCTATTCCTCAGTTCGGGCAGTTTCAGATTTCTTCTATCATCCTACGTCCAGCACTTCCTCGGACATCTCTCCGATGTGCGAGCAAAAATCACTGACACGGAGGGCACGTTCTAGGTACGTATCAATCCACTACAACTCGAATACGCAGTGAGTCGATTATTCAGAGATTTTTGCCATGCAATGAGCAGCTTTTTGAAGAGACTTTTTTTTCAATTTTTCGATCCTCTCTGAGATCTAAACTATTGAAGATGGAGAATTATCGCCGGGGACTTTTTCGTAGGGAATTTCATGCACTACAAAATTGGTCCTGTGCGTTTTTGCTCTAACTTGCACGGTTTTACCAATATTTACAATAAAAACAAGTACAGCCATTTTCAATGGGTGACGGAATTACCATTTGCTTGTTTTTTCTTTTGAAAAAGATGGCACGTACCGAGCAGAACTTCACTGCGGATGGCACCAATGTCCGTAGCAGAGACCGCATTTGGTGGTCAGTCAAACGTCATGTCGCGTCCAGGTGGGGAAAGAGGAGATCGGCCGGAACTCAGTGAGGCGGAATGTGACATCGATTCGTTGAAGAAGCCAAAGCTGGGTCAGAGAGCATCGACGCTTTGGTCCAAGCCAGGGGCTCAAAACAATCCGTCTTCGGATTATTCGATCGCCGTGTAATCAAGTCCGTCAAGGGTGGCTCTGCTCTGTCCGCTACAGTTGGATGAAAAATTCAGGCAACGCTGGGGCATCTCGAGTTAGTTTAACGAGGCTTTTCGGTTCCCTCGGTTTGCTGCATCGATTCAAGAGTTCCTCCAATCTCTTCTGCCATCACTGGACATCTTACTTTTCGTTATTCTTTCTTTTTCACTCTCTCTCTCTCTCTCTCTCTCTCTCTCTTTTTCTTCCTTTCTTCAGCTACTACTTCCGTTGGTCAGACTGATGAAATGTTCGACTTCTACTGATACACACAACTGCCTACGACCAAGCTGCGTCTTCAGCAATAAAACGTTGCCGGCTCAAACGACATGAAAATACTTCCTATAACGAGTTCTCTATCGATTGCGATCTCACCGGGTCGACATTGAATCTTCCTAACTTCACTGCCAAAGCGTGGACCAAAATGGTTCTTCAAATTTTCTATTATTTACGACTTCATGCAGTAACCCGAGACAACGATACCACCAAATCTTCTCCGAGGTTAATCTCTTAGAGAGTTTTGTGACCATCAGGAAAAAAAGAGAAGAAGCAGGTGATGAAAAAATGAAGGTGCGCGTACGAGTGCGTACGGACACGTGCACTATGCTGTGCGTTTTATTATATAAACGAAATAAAAAAAATGACGTGTGTGGATGCGTGCCAAACGATAAATTGCTCAGACCGCTTCGACGATAAAAACGGAATAAAAGATGAAAAAACAAATATACGACCATCTCTCACAATCTCGTTCGCAAGCGGGCGACCCATCCGAGACCAAAGACTTAAAATTCCATATTATTCGTATAAATTTCTATGCGGGATAAATAATTCAAAGATTAGACGAAATGGTGCATTCTCAGCGTCCGAGTGAATGATTCATTGCGCTGAAAATAAAAAAAATAAAAACTAAATACAGAGCCCCGTAAATTGGCTTTGGAATAAGAAACAAAATTAAATTAGAATAAACGAGAAATTTTAATTGATAACAGATTTTTAAAAAAAACATAACGACATACGAACTTTTCTCCGAAAGAATTGAGAGTTTTCAGGAGTTATTCGATTTTATGCCGTGTCTCTGCGTTAATCCGTATACACACGACTAAATTCTAAACGTTGGGCTCCGTTGCATTGTAAAGTTTATGGGATATACGTACGAATTACACGTTGATTATTTTAAGTCCGTTAATATAATAATCTTAAAGAAAAGAAGACTTGTTAAGTAGGCTTCGCGATAAAAATCTATCGGGGCTGAACAAACAATCGAGACAAAGACGACTGCACAGTTTCCCAAAAGCATTAAAACTCGATTCAGTCGCGTAAGGACTAAATAATCCTTCCAATCAAATCGACAGTCAACTGAAACATTGAAAAATCTTAGCCAAAGAAAAAAATCAGCTTGACAGCTGTCAAAAGTGTCAAAAACGAATCCCTTGATCGAAGCAAAACACAAGATTTCAAATAGACTCCAAAAGGAGCTAAAGGTTTGGATGAAACTTGCTGAATTCCCCTGGACACTTGTATACAGAAAAGCGTGATCGAAGTCTCGATAAAACCGACTGAAGTTTTCTTGGATCGGGGCCTGAGAGAGGGGAGAAAAAAGCGGAAAGCTCATGCTCGATAAGAAGGATGAATTGAATGTGTTCATCAAACGAAAGATTCATTCGATTGTACATTTTTTAGTAATCATATAGTCTCCCCTCTTTCGAACGATCCTGCCTCTGAATTGAAGTTGCAGAATGCGATGGCATCTCGATCTTTTGCAGCAGTATCATAACGTATATATATTTATATATATTAATGTTTATAACAATACTCATGGATATACATATTTGTATATACGTATGAAAAATAATAAAAACAAATGTGTATATATTACATGTAATACAATATCGAAAGAAAAAGCACGTCAATCAAACTCAATTAATTTAGATAAATGTATCATGATGCCGAAGATAAGTGAGTCAATATTTTCGGCTGGGATTTTGTCAAATCTTTCATTTCCACAAGGGAAATGACACCGGTCGATATCTATACATTTTTGTACATTTTTTCGCATCCATCCTCTTATTAAATCTTTTTTCTATTTATACACACATACACTTACAGATTTATATATTTACATTTATACAAATTAATGTATTCGTACATATATTCGTGTGTCGGTGGGATTCGCGTCTGCTGTAGATACGAATATGTGTACGTATTGATATATTGAACGTTATCGACCCCTTAGACCGGTGCAATTTGACAGATATGTATTATTACACAAGGGCACAGGAGGTGGCTTGGCCTGAGACTACTAATCAAACGAACGATAATCGATGTCCGATCTAATGTAAAGATAAATTCAAATGAAATCACTTCGAGTCGTCGAGCTAATAGTATAGCCTCATTCAAATGTTTATACGACCAGTGCATCTCTTGGGTACGGCCTGCTCCCGCGTGAATTATTCGTTACAACAACAACAACAGCAACAACTGAATGAACATACTTTTAACTGTATAAGGTGAAATAATGTCATTTAATGGGCATTGTGTCGATCGTAGCATCGATTAAATAAATTGATATCGTGTAAGGCAACCTTCCTTTTCTCTTTCTTCGTTATTTATCCTTTCAACCCTTACTTCCCACCTCGGGGTACAAACTACCCCAGGCCTATTACGGAAAATACTCACTTTTCCACTTTTGTTGGTTTTAGCCATTTTTTTAACTCAAATTTAACTTCATCAGTTGCTTTGTAGTCATGGGACTCTTAGCGCTTCCGAGATGACGATGCCCTCCAGTGGCTAAGCTTATCGAAGGCGAAGAGAAAAGTGTTCGACGGTTCAACACACAGGTGACGAAAAATTATGAAAAAATGTGAGAATTTTTTTTTTTTGCTGTTTATTTTTCTGTAAATCCTATAAATCGTTACGGTGTTTTTTTTTTTTGCTTTTTTTTTGAAAACTCAGGTTGAGGCCATGACGAACGGTCCTGGTGTAGTGATGGGTTTACATATTTTTTATTTGCATTCAAATGAGAAAATTTGACAGTGAAATTGGTAATAAACGCATGAAGGATACAGGTGTGTGTATAAAAGTGTGAAAATGATGATTTTTTATTGAATGTCCGATCAGTAACCTGTGAGCTCAGCAAACGTCGAATCCAAATCGTCGCAGATATATTTGCATTTCTCTTTTTCTCGATACAATCGATCTGCAAAGGAAAAATAAATTAGGGGCTGAACGAAAGAACGTGGATTTTGTTTTTTTTTTGTTTTACCTTCTCGGCGATCCAAATCTTTTTGCAACATTTTCATCATTCTTTCGGCGATCACTGCGCGTGACTCTACTTCTTGGAGCTTATATTTCAACTCCTTCAAGTGACTCTTAAACTCTTCGACTCGTTGATTCGCCTAATGAGGAATAAAAAATGAATTTATCCATGGAATCCAAACTGTCCGATTTATTGAAAAGGACAAACCTTCTCTTCGGAAACCTCGAGCGATTTGAGAATATTTCCAACGATGAACAACTCGTCTTCGCGCTCGGCTATTTTTCTGCGATGAAATTTGAATTATTGAAATTATTCGAATGCGAGTCTCACGGGAGGGTTCTGCAAATTTCATTTCTTCACATGCAGAAGCTGCCCCACCGCATCCCGAGAAAAATTCTTTTCGATCATAATTTTAATTTTTTCATTTTTATTTCAAACAAGTTTTGTTTTCTTGTTTATTATTTTTGCTCTGAAAAAATCATTTTTACGCACGCCTCGCTCGATTTGACTCTGTCCTCCGCAGCCTCTAACTCGTCCTCCACGAACACCAGCTTCCTCGATATCTCGTCAGACTTAGCATCAGCATCTTCCGCAATCAAACGAGCTTCTTTCAACTGAGTCGTCAGCTGATCCATACGTTCCTCGTCGAGCTTACTACGATTTTCCAACACTTTACAGATTCTAAATGGAATTTATTGAAAAAATGTAATCAGAAAATTTCGACTTCGAATCGAAATAAAAAACGGTGAAACTACGTGTTCTGCCTCGAGACGGATAGACGTTAAGAAATTGGAAGTCAAACGATTTACCCAAAAGATTTAAAAAGTTTTGTCCTGTTTGAAAAAAAAAAAAAAAAAAAAAAATCTTCAAAGTTTTTTTAATTTATTTTTACCAAAAAAACCGCTCAAGAATAATTGCTAATTGTGAGTGCAGATTGCAATTATTCTGCTCATGAAATAAGAGGAAAAACAAACGATGGATTTTCGAAAAACTTAGTGCATGGAATAAAATTATTATTTTAATTTCAATTAATTGAAAAAGAAAAACAAGGTAAGTGTCGTACGAACCTTTTTGCATCGTCCGCAGTCTCAGTGGCCTGAGCTAATTTCGTTTGTGCGACAAGTCGACGTTCCTCAGTTTTTTCCAAATTTTCCATACACTGTTGCATTTTTCTATTAAGTATAGCCAGCTCGGATTGGGCCTACAAAAGATTAAATTAACTCTCACTTGATCTCTGTAGAATTACGTGTACTTGCCATCATGGAGTAGATTTGTGTCCCAGTGACAAAAATTGTTATAAAAAATGAACTGATGAATATTTCGACTTGAAAATTGTTGTAGGATATATTGAAGGCTTTTTTTAAAAGATTGTTTATATTGCATAACCAAAAATTCCATTCAAGTCGACTGAAAAAAATGCTAAAACCAACAAAAGTGAAAAAATGACTATTTTCCTGGCCTGGGGTCGTTTGTACCCCAAGGTGGCAAGTACGGGTTAAAAAACGAAGTTCAAAATCACACGCGATCACACAACCACGCACACGCGTATGGAAGTGAAAAAAAAATGTTAATCTAGTAAAAAAAACTCTCACCAACCATCAACAGAGATCGTTCTTTTTGCTCGAGATCAGAGTTGGATTTTTCGAGATTGGATCTACTGGTCCGTAGATCTTGTTTCATTTGTGTGAGTTTCTTCACGAGTTCACGAACTTCGTCGCGTAGCATTTCTTCACGTTTGTTCGCTTCCCTGGCTTGCTGGTCGCAGAGATCAGCCTTGTCCATGGCGAGATCCTTCTCGATTTTCAGAGTTTGCAATCGTTTTTTAATTGCATTCATGATGCTTCGGATATCGAGTGGAAAGTTGTTTAATTTCGATCGCGTTACTGCGAAACTTTTGATCTGCACTGTTTTTTTATTTTTCCTATTTTTGACTCAATCAATCAATCAATTAATCAATGTCGTGGCTAATTTTTACAACCAACATGCGAATCGGATGCTCCCGGGTTACTGTTCCCCACCAACGGCAACAACTATGCTTTATAGCCCAACAAAGGAATGCAAAAGGACCAACGTGGCGGACTCCTTACTTAGAACTCGAACGAATTCTTCATCGATCTCTGTACCACAGCTTTCCCTCTTGTTCGACGACTCTTCAATTTCGTGCACCACTTTAAACTGCCACCTCAAAAATCATTTTCAATTTATCCTCCATTTTTCGTTTCGCCTCAAGTTTGTCAAAAAATTAAACATTATTTTTCCTTTCATCTCATTTCTCTCGTGACTTTTTTCCGGTGCACCCACCGAGACCAAAGAGACGTGACCTTTTTCTCGAGAATATAGAGCTTCTGGCATTAGGCCGATCGTCGAAAAGGTCTCACGACAAATTCGAGATGCAGTTTCGATCGAGTATCGATTACAAAATAAATAGCATAACGTGGCTCCACAACAACGTTTTTTCCCTTTCAAAAATTACTCAAATATATTTAATCATTACGATTGAACTTAATTTTTCAATTCTTTCCCGTCATTTGTAATTATACGAAACTTGAGGCTTTTTTTCATGTTAAAAAATCACATTTTTCTGTATATCCGGGAGAATCGATCCTTTTCCTCGTTGAGTGTTTCTGTCAAGCTGTTTTTTTCATATTTATTTACTCCATGTCGTTCGTTTTTGTACAAAAACTGAACAATTATATTCAGAACAGGCGAGACCGATAACTCGAAGTATTTAAATCGAAATTGAATAACTCAATAACGCGAATATAGAATCTCCCTCTTTTTTTTTTTTTTTTGCAAATCGCCCAAAATATTGACTTTTGCCTAATCAGTTCAGCCTCTTCGCAGAGGCTTTATCGAAAAATTAAATAATTCAAGCAAAGAGTGTCAAAATCATATATTTACAATGACGAAAATTCAGTACTCCAAAATTAGTGGAATCCAAAAAATCCACGAGCCCTCTGCTGCATCGTCGTTTCCGGTGTGACAAATAAAAAAAATTAAAAAGAAAGACGTACATCGTTCGTAGAACAAAAAGAAAAAACCAGACACAGGATTTCGAAAAGATGTCGAAAAAAAAGCGAAAATCATAAAAACGGTGTGTCACAAAAAATAAAGGAAAATTCTTCGGTGTTGAAATAATTCATCGACGAACAAGCCCGAACGAAATTCGAAATCGATTATCGAAAAAAGGGAAATTACCTAAAAAACCAAAGAAAAAAAAATGAAAATAAGGAACAATTGAGCGGTATTGCAGTTTATTGATAAATGAAATACAACGCAGAGCATTTGATTGAAAATGTGTGAAAATCGGTAGCCGGTGAGCCGGGCGAACAAACCGATTTTGACAATCGAGGCTTCTGAAAAAGAAAAAAAGAGAAGGATGCAAATTGATGGTCGAAATAGTGTCAAAAGACGATCGTACACTCACATAAGCACAGGCTCACTGACAGACACGCACACAGCCACATCCACGCACTCTTTGGCGAATTGAGAGGAGCGACCGTGATCTGGTTCGACGTGAAAATGTTTCTAGCGTGGCGAGGAATTTAGGCGTCATGCGATATTACAATAGCGAATGATGAGGCGAATAAGCAAAGCGACGAAGCAATCAATTGGGAATAGATCGCTCGATGTCAATGAGAACGACACGCTCGAGTTATACGCTCGCGCAAGTGCATAACTTTCGTAGCGGGGTTATTTTTAATACAAAACAAAAGGGTGGATACAGTGTTTTTTTTGTTTTATTCGGGAGAACGTAGTAGCGCAACTCGCGTCGTTAAAAGCATCGAGCCTTGAAATAAAGCTTCGGCCAATTTTGCCCTTTTTTTCAAAGCCGTTTTTCTGTTTTTTGTTTTTCTCGTTAAGATAGCAAACGCAGAAGCGCTAAGTAGAAAATAATATTTATCCGTTGTTGTCTCTCCCGTTTTTGGTTTCGTCTCCCTCTCTCCTTCGCCCTTTCGTCTCGTTCCTTCAAATTGACAATTTGGTTCTCGTCTCTCCGCAGCGATCTTCGACGGTTCTTCTAGAATCCAGACATCTCGGCGAACGTCATATCCAGATCGTCGCATATTGCTTTGTACTTTTCCTTCTCTTCTCGAAGATCGTCTGCAACAAATAATTTTCACATTTTTTTATATCCCGAGAAATATTTCATCAATTTTTTTTTCTTTCTTTGGAGTTTCCGCATTTTTTTTCGTAAAGCTTCTCATGCTCGAGGACAAAACACGGTTTCACGTTTTTTTTTACCTTCTTTCGAATCCACTTCTCGAAGCAATGCTTTCACCGTTTTTTCAGCAAGAATCGCGCGCTTCTCAGTCGCCTTTAACGTCAGTTTTAGTTCCTTCAGTTGTACTTTGAAATCGGCTACTCGTTGATTCGCCTGTCAAACAAATTCACCATATTCCGTAATTGACTCTTAGCAATGATGTTTTCGTTGATGAATCGGAACGCTTTTTTCCATCGTACGATCAACAAATGTTTGCATCGTAGTGAAATTACGATTTTTACTTGTTTCCGAAATGAAATTTATTTTTTCATACTTTTTTTTCAAAATTGTGCATTTCATAATTAAAGTGAAAACTATTGCACACTGTAATGACACCGAAATCGCTTGCACGTGTTAAAAAATATAAAAAGACGAAAAAAATTTAAAAAATTTGTGAAAACTTCGGGTTTACCTTTTCCTCGGAGACCTCAAGAGATTTAACGATGTTCTGCACGATGAAAAGCTCGTCCTCTCGCTCAACGATTTTTCTAGGATTTCAGAAAAAATTGAGTTTCGTCTTTCGATTGAATTTTCATTTTCGTAATTTTTAATTGCGTGAAAAAAAAGTGCTTACGCTTCGCTCGTTTTGACTCGATCCTCAGCAGCTTCGAGTTCTTCCTCAACGAATTGAAGTTTCTTTGAAATGTCATCGGACTTGGTATCGGCATCCTCGGCAATCAGTCGCGCGTCCTTTAATTCTGACGTTAGCTTTTTCACTCTTTCGGCATCCAGTCTGCTTCGTTCCTCGAGTACTTTGCACATTCTTTTTAAAAAATTGTAATGAATATTGAAAAAATCAGTTTTTGTTAGAATATTTCTCTTTCGGATTAAAATTTTGGAAAGAAATTTCGAGTGGATCGAATTTCCCAGGCAAAAAAGGGAGGAAAAAAAAGATGACAATTAATCAATCAGCGAAGTTTTCTCTCATTCTTCTAGTTCGTAATTGTGATCGCAAAAAAAAAAAAGAATTTCAAAGATTTTACGTTCTTTTTATGGATTTTTTGTTCGAATCATTTTTCACTAAATTAAGGACGTTGTATGGCAAAATCTAAATTATTGTTTTTCGTTTTTCTTAGATGCAAAATGGTTTGCGAGCCTGAGTTCATTAAAAAAAAGTTGTTACAAATTGACTAAAGAACCACGCACTCTGAATCCAAGATTGTTCGAGGCAATCTGTATTTTTTATATAATAAACAAAATATCGAAGCAATTTTGCGGGCGATTTTTTAAAAAAACTAAATAAAGCTTCTTCGATATTACATAAAAGTGTATAGAAAGTTTTTAGAGACTTCACCATTTAGAAATCGGAATATTTAATGTTGAAAATTGCAGATTTTAACACGCGCTCTTACGAGAAACTACTGAAAATTGTGATTTTTATGAATAAATATCTCGACTTCTACATAGTGAAACCTCTTAAAATTGAAAAAATTATTTCGATAGAAAATTTAGCATACAACGTCCTTAAGTGATTGAACTCGGTTATTTCGTAATATTTATTACCTTCTAGCGTCATCGTTGAGTTCCGAAGCACGTGCGAGTTTGATCTGAGCTGAAATACGTAATTCTTCCTTCTTGGAAAGACTGGCTTCGATTTCTTGCACTCTCTTGGTCATTGTCGTTCGATCTTGCTCCGCCTGAGGGTTCGCTTGGCAGATGTGCTCCATTCTTTTTGGTTTATGACAATTTTCCCGCGGGATTAAGGGCTCATGTGCGATTGGTTTGGTGAAAAGAAGGGATTCGCGTGAAGATTTTTCAGACAGACTGATTTTTTCTGTTGCTTTAGAAATTTCTTTTCAAAAAAATCGTAGGAAAAGCTTCGGAATACATTTTTGACCGAACGTGACTTTTTTTTCTTCAGCCGCAACCAAACATGAACCCTCAACACAATGTATAATCGCAAGAAGAAAAAAAAGACTTTTTTTTATACCTTCGTCCACGACTTCTCGCATTGTTCGAGAGCAGCAGTCGCCTGGTCAAGATTAACTTTGCTGACCTCATAATCGCGCTCCATACCAGCCAGTTTCTTCTCGAGATCGCGCACCTCGTCGTAAATAAGATCGGCTCTCATATTTTCCTGTCGAGCTTTCGTCTCGTTAGTCTCGACCTTTTCATTAGCTCCGTCCATCTCCATCTTCAACGCCGCAATTTTCTTCTTGATCGCCTCCATGATTAAGAGCTTTTTGGCCTAACTTTTTCGTCGAGAGAAACGGAACTCGACCCTTCAGAAGCTCTTCTACCCTGCTATTGGAAAAAGCACAATGAACATTATAATTTCGTTTCAATTTATTAATTTTCAATTTTTTCGCGCCCTTCTGCATCAATGATTCTCGTTTTTTTTTTTAACTTGCTCATTATTATGAATTTTCCAACATTTGCGTTTAGACATGAAGGATCGATTGGCCGCATCGGAAACGTATTTTTTTTTGAGCCCATAAACTTTTGATCGCGCACGCCCTTTGATTAATCGTGCGATTCGACTCTGTAAGGATTGCTGAACCTTTTTTCAGACGAGAACGCGCGAATTACACGGTCCGGAGAGAGCGAGGAACGACGCTACAATTTCCCTCATAACACACAAACATTCAAACATTTTTGTCAAACGATAAAGGAAAATCCGAACGAGTTTGATAAAACAAAACGAAATAAAAAATTCTGGCAGCTGGACCCTCGGTCCGGACGCTAATAAAGACACTCAGGACCTATACGTATTCCTCTTTCAAGCCTACGACTATTTTTTATCAATGGGAAAACCCTGCAACAGGATGAGAAACCAAAAACTAACTACAGGGAATTTTTTCTCAATTTATTTTTATACACGAAGCCCTGAAACTGAAAATTCACGTGTTACGTGTTTCCTCATATTTTTTGGACCAAAATGAATTTCTACTACACGAAGCAGACGTTTCTTCGTTCTTTCTCTTTTGGGTCTTCAAAAATGACGTCTCTGTTTTTTTTTCTCAAGCTTAATGACAATATTTTTTTACTTATTTATTTTGCTGACGGCTCAGAGTCGATAGGAGAACGGTTATAATTAGTAATTCGTAAGTGCAGTAGGAAATTTGGAAAAATGTCGACGATTTTCATCAAAATTTCATTCGCAGTGATGCAATAAAAATTGATCCTTTTTTCAATATCAATTTGATTAATAGAAAAAATCTTCATTATCCGCGAACAATATAAATTTTCAATATATCATTAACCTGCTCAAGGGAAATCTCGCGACAATGTAAAAAAGAATAATTTTTCAATCGCGTTCTGAAAATCAAATCTGTAAATCAATCGATCGCCATATGCTGCAAAATCAATGAGAACTTCAATGGAGCATTTTCATGATTTTAGGATTAAAAATTTAAGTGAAAAAGTTTAAAAAAAAAAAATCCATTATAAACGATATTGAAGAAGTTGATAAGGAACAAAGTTTCCGAAACGTCAGTGAGTGCCTCAAAGTTGAGCGTTAACACAAAAAATAGACTCTGTGGAAAAAGGCAATATTTTTAGTTTCTAAATGGTTGAGATTTGTATGAAAAATTAATGAGCGCCCATTTACCAGTCGCTAATTACGATCAAATAATCGGTTTGCCACGAATCGCCGGAAACGTGAAGCGAAAGATTTCTACCTAAAGAGCAGCCAGGGGTTTTTTCAATTCGCGAAAGACACTTTCACCCGCAGACACACGCGCGCGGTAAATCATTGCGGCGATAACGAAGAAAAAACTAATTCCCCAACAATAGAAGGAATTCTAAGCTCGGAGGAAACATGATTTCCTTCGAGGATAGAAAATTGATCGATGCACCATGGAGAAATGAAAAGGAATGGGTGACGAAGTTGAGAACTGGAGGAGCGAGCTTGCACAGCACTTTCTCGTCTCAAGGGCCCTAACGAGACGAGGCCCGTACGTTGGGCATATCGACGGATTCGCACTCGATCGTAACAACCCGCTCAACTCGATGCTAACACAAAAAGTTTATTTCTTTTTGTTTCTTTCGATATTTTTCTTTATTTTTGTCGTTTTTTTTTCTTCGACGATGAAACGTCAGGGGAATCACTCACTTTCGGCCGAAGAGATGATGATGAGCAAGGCAGAATGCTCAACTGGATGCCTTCGGAAGCTAAGCCAAAATAAAACTAATCGGTGGTGCAGGCCTCCTCGAAAGCTTCGATCCAATCCCAATTCTATAATTGCCTTTGGGGCTTTGGCTTTCGTCCCGATTTTTTTCTTCCTCTTTCTTTCTCACTCTCTCGTTTTTTTCCTCCTTCTTCGTTTATCTTTGTTTTTTTATCTTCCTTTCTCTCGAGTTCGCTTCTTTACTGGTCAACCCCCGTCACTGCACTGACTACTGGCCCGAAATGCGATCTCCACCTCCCCGTGCTATTTTCGGCCCGAAAAGAAGCCCGTCGTTCCTGTTTTGTATCCGCGACGTAACTACCACTGTAAACAGCGCTAATCTCTCGTCTCGATCCTTTCAACTTATCGAGACAGTTTACTCAATCCCTTTTTTCAACTTTCTAATCAATCTCCGTTCCGGCAGTTTCGAAAAATGATGAAAATCATTTAATCTGACTCTCTCAGCTTTGGAGAAAAACCAGGTGAGCGAATCCACTCGAGAGAATTCATTTTTCTCTCGAATTCCTCGCGCTAATAAAAAAAAAGCTAAAAAATCGTTTATTTTGTATATAAAAAAATTTTCCCTCAAAAGAGAAACGTGTCGGTCGAAAAAACTTTGAGAGTGACTGAAAAAAAATGTTTGTCTCTGTGAACATCAATTTTGAGGGATTTCCGAAATCTGTAGTTTATTTATAATAAATTTAAAAAAAGAAGAAAAATGAACAAAAAATAATTTAATAAAGATTCAGGCAAAATTTATTCATCCAAGTTTTAAGGGAAATCGAACAAAAGGAAACAAAGATTTAAAAGTAATAAAAATATGATCATAGACTTCTGCAACTTTCTGGGACGGAGGTATAGAAAATAAAGAAGAAAGAAACTTTTGTCCTCAGTTTTTTACTTTATTCAAGATGATTTTACAATATTATTAATGTCATGGTGAATATAACTAGAGAGATGACTACGGACGTTGCTTCGGATTCGCATTAATTTTTTTATGATACAAAGTCAATTATGTAATCGACAAGAATAGCTCGATGTGACTACAAAAGCAATAACTGTTTATTGGATATTCTGAGAGAGAGAGATGATGCTTGTTATTTACGATGCGTCTAATACACCAATTTTTCGTTTTCCCTTAAAAAGAAAAAAAAAAGCAGTGTTGCAGGCTAAAAACATCGAGGTGTAAGTTGCCCTCGATAAGAATTTCGAGAAAGCGTCGAAAGAGTTTGAAGAGATGACGAAATCGCAGTCTCCAGTAAAAACGTTCATCTAAGGCCACCCACGATCTTTGGCGACTTTTTTTTCTTATCGGAGCAAAAGAATTAACCATTCTTGTGTAATAACGCGCGGGAATGATTCTGGAAACCTTGGCAACTTTCTTCGGGAAAATAAAATGGACATTCGTCATTTCCGGCTCTTGCAACTTGCAACGAGGAATCACGCCACTTTGTAATTGTTATCGAATATTTTCATGTCCCAAAATTTCACGACGATCGTTCGTGGGCAACAAGAATGATTAATCCGTTCGCATTTACGGATATTTAGACTAGTAAGACTTTGACGTCTCAGGATGCATAAAAATCGTACTCGAGATGCGCAGCTAAGATATTCGGGCCCCCGATTATTCAATTTAATTATTTTTATGTATCGTAAAATATGCCGGGATCGATACCAGGTTAAGGAAAATTCGTCTCTCGAAAATTGGCCTCTGAATCGCCAGTCCTTTTGGTAACAGTCTTTAAATTTTATTTTTATTTATATTTTAATAATTAATGCCAGTTTTCGGTGCTTCCTGATGCCGAGGACATTGGTGAATATAAAAAAATCAAATAAAATGAAGAAATATTATTTCTCAAGTGCAAAACTTCCACATTTCAATAAACACCCGAATTTCGTAACGTTTTATGGAAAAGTGAAGATTCTGTGGTGAACTGCCAGCAACATCGAACTGACAATTTTTTCACAAACTCGAAGCACTTCAAGGAATCCCATAGAATTTTTTCAAAATTTTTCACACAGAAGTTTTCGCTTGACAATTAAAAAAACAAAAATGAGAGAAAATAATCAATTATTTCGGAAATTCGAAATTTCAAGTTCAGCTTCACGTGAAAATTTAAGAACGAAGCCAAGAAAATATACAGAAGAGACAAACGAATTGAAATGCATCTGAAAAAGTAAATAAACGAAAAATATTGTTTTCAGCAACGATTTTTTTCTGGACTAATTTTCCTATCCCCGGATCGATGTTACAAGCGTGGCGGAGGCTATCTCAATAGTGGCACGTAGTGAATGCGATAACAACAGTGATCAAAGTACGAAAAACATGCACCGCAACAATAGCGCAGTGAAAGCTCAAAGGCAACGATTTTCTCATGTCCACATACGATAATTACTCCCGTTACACATTCCGGTAGAGGCTTGTACAATATCCGTACATGTTTCCACGCTATTTCATCTCGAACATGGGCCAACCCTTGAGACGCGATGAAAAAACCGAAACGCACTCGAAATGCAAAATAAAAAAACCAAAGAATCGACGACGAACAATTTTTTCTCTATTTGTTTCAAGGAAATTTGTTGCATAATCCTCAAAGTTCGCTTCTCGCGAATAAACGTGGAAAATGGATTGAAAAAAAATTAATATCCCATAGAAAATTTGATAAAAATGGATATACTTTCATTTCCGGTGAGAATAACATTTTTGGTGGATACTTGAGATGACGCGTCGAATGAAATAGCGTGGATGCCTCGTTTTCGTGTGTATATGTATTTATATATATATTTAATCAAAAAGACAGTACGAGATCGCGTGAAAAGCCAGTGCAATGGTATACAAATGCGTAAAGAGCGCTTAAAAAGTACAAAACGTTGTAGAACCAACATTAAGATCGGCAAAAAGCATAATTTTTCGATATTATCGAAAATAATATAAAAACAATTAAAAAAAAAAAAAACACAGTGACAGACTTTTCAATTGGCGCTGATGCGCGAAACCTACGGCTGTAGGCAGTGACAAGTTATAATGAGCGGAAGCAACTTCGACGGTGCCCATTTCTTTTGTTTCCACTTATTTCTTAAACAGTCTATTTTTCGATAATCCGTCGCAACGTATTCCACTCAAAACGCAATTCCAGATTGGTTCGATAATGCGAAATTCGAGCCAACTGTTGCAATGCACTCGTCCAACAAGTTTCCAATGTCGAATTTTCATTAAATTCTCTTTGATATCAAAATTTTTTCCATGGAGCCAGAATGTCGAGATACTTGTAAAAATTCCACGAAAGATCATGCTAATTGGTTATTCAATCACTCGTCAATGGTCCAGCTGATGAACGCGAAAATTTGCCGCAATAATAGTTCATCGCTCGCGAAGTTTCAGTCAAAATAATTCGTTCTTAATGTAACGACGTCCCTAACCCTTAGCAGTCACACCTCAGCCAGGCCACACAGCAGCCAAATGAGCCAACTAATTACCCCACGCTCAAAAACCTAATTGTACAAGACATATGCATGTTTTTAGTATTCTAACCGATTGTGTCATGTTTCTTGAAGAGTTTTCCAACATTTCTAATCATTTTCATCGCCCAATTTATAGATGGCGTTCGTGAAACCACTAAAAACCGGTGAAACTGGTGAAAATCCAGCAAAAATGGTTTTTCTTCAGAAAAAAATTCATTACTCCGCCATTTTCCAATATTAAGGGCTAAAATTTTAGGATTGTATGCCCAACATGTACTACTACCATCAAAAAATTACGGTATCCACCGATCTTCCAAAAAAGTATTTAAAAAAAAAAGATCTGTGCCGAGCAACGGTTGCAGCCACACTGGGGTAACGAGTTACCCCACGCCAAGAAACCGAACGCTCAAAAAGCCGCCACGCGTTTTTTCGGCTCCCTATGTAATGAAGTCACATTTCACACTTGTCTACTACACGCAGAAATCGTTATTTGTATCCGTTTCAAAGATTTTCGACTTCTAATTTCACTTTTTCCGATCTTGGGGTAACTAGTTACCCCGTGTGGCCGCTAAGGGTTAATAAGACGTCGGAAGAAAAATGTTCATGTCCGCGAAGTTTGATTCGTGTCTTCAGCTTGGCTCAAAGTCGTCACGAAAATTCATCGCTTTATGGACAAATGTATTGCAGCAGTTACCTTAGCAACAATTTAAAATTGGTCGTAGTATTTAGCATTATTTACGAAACTCAAAAAATGTCGTATCTGATGCGAATAATATTTACAAATAACGGTAACATGACCCTGTTTCGTGGTTTCGAAGGACATGCTCATTTTCATTTCACTTTTCTCACTTTTTTCGTGTTTTTTTCTCACCCTTTTTTTCAAATGGCAAAATTGTTACGTCAGGGAGAACGAATCGACTTTTCTCCAGAATAGGGATAACATTTTTTTTCACTTCTTTGGGAAAAGCCGGAGTGGATATTCACCGGAACTTTCTCCGAAAGTTCAAGATGATTGCGCGATTTACACAGCAACCATTTGAAGGCGAGGCTGTTTTTGTCTTTTTCTGAATGTCTGTGTTCGTCGTGACTGATTTTTGTAATTAATTCTTTTGCGAGTCGGAGATTGAGTTTTATATTGTTATGTAAATGGGGCTCCGGGCAAAAATGTGGTGACGGAACGTGGACCACGTGACTGTGTGAATTTTTGAGAAATTCGAATGGAGCCAACAGATTCAATGAATTTTTGTACGAAGCCACAATCATTTTTAACAAACTCATCGAACTGTTTCGTTCGTTAGACATCGCTTTAGAATATCGAGAGTTAATGAAAAATGAAAAAAAGTTTTTTCAAGCCTAGAAAGTGTTGATCCAACGACGCTGCAAAGAACATCGTCATCTGGAAAGATTTGAGCCTGTTTCGGAGTCAATCGCCAATGACAATACGTAAGCTGCTGTATTCGAGAGCAACAAATGGACGGCGTCGTCACGTCCGAGAGCTCGCAACTGACGGACGAGGGAACCAACCGTACATCCGGTTTCCGCACATCCGAGAAGTCTGCAAACGGATTTACACATCGTTCAATTTTCAGAGTTCTAAGTTTTACACACAAGGAACATTTCGTGTGGTCAGTGAAGCTGAAATGTTAATTTGAAGAATTCTCCATCTTTCATCGTCTATTCTGCCGAAACTATTGGGAATAGAGCAAAAGTTCATAGGACCGATTTTGTAGGGCATCAAATTTCGCACAGAAAAGTTCTTGGCTGAAATTCTGTATCCCTAGTATTTTAGCCGCCAGGCGGTGATGAAAAAATACCCTGGAAAAGTTACTCGAAGGCCGCCTTAGAATTCCCGCTCTCACGGCTACAGTTTCCAAGATAGAAAAATGCCGCCGGGGACTTTTTTCTAGAGAATTGTACGCTCTCCAAAATCGGTTCTATCGACTTTTGCTCCATCTTCACGCATTCTCCCGCCACAGGCATCTAAACATTTGACCTTGAAATCACCATCGAAAAATCTTGTTTCCTTCATCAAAAATGAATTTTTTCCTGGATCAAATCTGTTAAAATACGAGTTTCAATCTCACCGCAGAGTCGGACTATCGATCGTACTGTCGAGCTGGGCAACGCGATCACCCAAGCCGAGCCTGACGGCAAGCAAACACCAGTCTTTGCCATGAGGATCCGGAGGATCGAGCATTTGGGCCAATCTTCTCTGAACTCCAGGTTTTATATATTTGACCGGTTGTCTAGGCCCCGGAATGCAATTGTCCATGAGAACCATTCCGCATCCGACAATGTCCCAAACGCTTTCTTGTCGTCCGTTGAACGGATTTTTGAAGTGCGCTTCTTCGAAATTTTGTTCCATTAAAGCAGAGAGAATCGGCGCAGGTTCCCAAGAGTGTACGACTTCGTCATAATCGCGCAATTGACTCGGACTGAGCCAATGTCTTTCGAGCAACAACGCCGGTGCGACGATCTCGACCGTCGAATCAACCGCGTCCAGAATAACGCCGAGGAGCGCGAAGCATTGGGCGCCCGAGCCTCGTGGACCGCGAACTTTTATCTCCACGTAACCTTGATCCTCGTCCTCGAACGTTATTATACTCTCGCACGGTCCGATACACAATTTCGAGCCTCGCCACCATTGGTACAGATCCGACTCGCGAGGGTCCCACGTTTGCGTAATTTTTCGTAATTGTGTCTGTAAACGTCAAATTCACGTCATAAACTTTCAAAATTGGTAAAAATCATTTTTATACATTTTCGGGTCGCTCAACGACTTATGGGCTTTGCGGTTAGCTGAAGTGGCATGTTGTAGGATTGATTTACCTGGAGATGAGGAAATATTGGTGTGAGATGATACATTGGATCCTCGCTGGGGAGGAGCCGCAATCCCGCGTGCGGTAAAGCAGCAGGACAAGGTCTCCACGGGTCCCAGAGTCCTCGTAATCGTTCCACCAGATTCAAGCACGGTATTTCATATTCGACCTCATCTTCGTCAACTTCGCACTGTACAAGACAAAAAAGCATGCAAATCTTGAGTCAAAATCGGCAGAAATTATCTTTCTAATTTTCTACGATTCTATTTTCCACTTTTTTCCATATTTAGCAGTCACTCGTTTCACTTCTTTACAGCTCGAGCTTGAATCGTGAAATAAATAATAACGAACCGAAATACAAAAGTTTGTGGCTTGGAGAACTTGCAGAGCTTGATTGGCCGGACACGGGCTTCTCGCTTGGAAATCCTCCATCGTGTAGACGCCGGTTGTACGACAACCGAGACGTCCTCGTTGTTCGGGACTCAGTTGCCATCCGATCACGTCACGCCACAGCCATTCGGGGTTCAAAACAACGAGGTCATCCGGCAAAAGAACACTCTCGCCCAGAGCCTTTTCAATCAAATTTTTTTATTCGAAAAATTGGATTTTCGAGCCTCCCTCGATGCAGAATTAAGTCGTTGAAAAAATAGTACAAATTTTCAAGATTTCGAACCTGCAACTGCTGCACAAGGTGCCGACAATGTTCAAGGGAGACGAGAGGGTTGACTTTTCTGACTTCGACCATAAATTCCTCGAGAGAGAGTAAAACTGGTGGATCCTCGAGGGAGTGAACGTGAGTTCTCCAAGCCTCGGCAAGGCCGGTCCAGACCAGTGCACCCTGAAGTTCCACAACAATTTACCATTTTATTTCCTTTTCTCGCTCCCACGAAAAAAGAAAAAGTTGCACCAATGAGATTTGACGATAATGCAACGTTCAAACTGAATGAAACAGAACGCGCGTGTAGGACTTGGCAGGAAACTGTACAAAGCGTTTGTAAGAATTTTCATTGAAAATAATTGAAAGAAAATTAATTCAAATGAAGTGATTGAATGGATCGACCTGTTCTTCATGATTCGCCAGGGGAGCGTACATGGTCACTGATGCATGCGACGTGTCACCGCCAAGATAACTTTCTGCCGATTCCGCTCCGTCCTATTTGTCATGCGTTGCATGCATTAAAGCTACGGTCAGTAAAATTCAATGGCAGCTCGTCAATCGACTCACCGCTCTCGGAGTTCGATCGTGCTGCTCCGATTCAATTTACACATTAAGGATGTATAAAAATTCCGAGTTACTTCCATTCTGTCATCCGGAAATCGCCACTCAATTTTCATTAACTTTCAAAAACAAAAAAAAACCATTTTTTCAACCGAGAATTTCATAAAAACCAAATAAAAAATTTGATTTTTTCAAACAAACTGGAATGATAAATTTATAAAAACGAGAAACTGCCGAAAAAAATGCGGAAATTGGAAAAAATTCTTCCGTCAATTTCATTTTTGTTGATTATTTCGTCAAAATCAATCGGATTTCCAGTAAAGTTTGTCAATTCTCTACGACGACTAATGAAAAAAGCAAGTTTCATTAATCTCGCCACTTTGCTGGCCAAAATTTTGCGCTCCACACAAAAACGTCCGATTTTTTTATACATCCTCAAGGTTCAATGAAAATTTATAGTGCATCAGAATGAAATGTGAATCTTAACCGAAATTGTTTCTACCGAAGGATCGTCTTAACGTATTACCATCTCAAAATTACTTAATTTAGAATTTTTTAAGGCAGTACTGTCGGTTTTAGAATTACCGTTTAGAATTTGATGAAATTTGGTGCACTCGTAGATTATGATTAGGACAAGATCCAGTCAAATATTCAAGAGGCTACAGAGAACCAGAAAAAGATATTCGCATTGGTAGTTTTATACATTTAACGTTGAGTTTTGTGATAAATCTCAGTTTTGATTGCATTTTACAATAAATTCTCATCGATTGTTAGGAGAAATCACAGTTGTCATTGTAAAATACAATAAAATGGATGAAATCGATGTTAAATTAATAAAATTACCAATGCGAATATCTTTTTTTCTGGTTCTCTGTAGCATCTTGAAAATTTGACAAAATCTTTTTCTTGTCATAATCCACTACTGTGCCAAATTTTATTAACTTCTGAACGGTAATTCTAAAACCGACAGCAATACCTTAAAACTATGTACGAACAGTCTTGACCCCAAAACTAACAATTTTCTCCTATGAAGAAAATTCTTTGACGTTAAAAATTCGAGATATTTAAGTTCCAATTTTTTAACTATTCCCATCTATACGCGTTAAAAAGTTGCAAGGAAAGAAAAACAAAAGAGACGCGACTTGAATTTACACGCGTTTAGATGGGAAAAATAAATAATGAAATATCTCAAATTCTGAAGATTAAAAATGTTTTTTTTTCGTGAGAGAAAACTGTTAGTTTCGGTACCAAGAACGTTGGTACAACATTTTGGAAGAATCCTCAATAAAGTCGTTTTGTGATAGTAATACAGTTTAACAGTTACAACGTTGCAGGATTAATAATAAAAATTGAAAAGACATTGATTCTCTCAAGTAAACAACGACAAACAAATGTCCCAAACATTCAAATTTGCTCAAAAACGTTCAATTGAGCGCCGTAACAAAATGATTGGAAATAAATAATAATTGCAGAAATGAAAGGTCAAAAATGTCGCTTCGACGATCGTTCGAAGCAACGAAAGTGCTTGAAATATTTAGTTTTTCGTGTGCTGTACTGTGTGAAATGTAAATTGTTGGGGTCACATGCGTCGCGCTTTCTTCCAAGTAATGGACCGATGAATTAGTATGACGACGAAGAATTATTGGAAAAAGAAAAGTACAAAAAGGACGCGGTGTTGTTTTTTACATTTGGTTGCTTTTGAAGTGGTTCATACCTCCAAAAACTCCATCCTCGCGTTCGTCAAGTAAGACCTCAACAATTTGAGTCCAGGACTCGAAGGGTTCGTCGCATCGAGTGCAACCGTTTGCGGTTCGTCGCCAAGAATCGAGCTGAATTCTCGGAGGAACGGGAACAAAGGGGCGAGCAAATTCGTCCCATTGGTGTTCGGAGCCAATGGCTCCGGGGCATACGTTCCGACCAAAATAACTTTTATCTCTGTGCATTTGCCTGCAAATCCTGCGGAGAAAAAAATTAAATATCAATAAAAAATGAAATTCTCTTCCCTCTTTCTTCCCATTGATTTTCATTTTTTTGTTTCCTCCATTTACCGATATTCGTTNCGGTTCGTCGCCAAGAATCGAGCTGAATTCTCGGAGGAACGGGAACAAAGGGGCGAGCAAATTCGTCCCATTGGTGTTCGGAGCCAATGGCTCCGGGGCATACGTTCCGACCAAAATAACTTTTATCTCTGTGCATTTGCCTGCAAATCCTGCGGAGAAAAAAATGAAATATCAATAAAAAATGAAATTCTCTTCCCTCCTTCTTCCCATTGATTTTCATTTTTTTGTTTCCTCCATTTACCGATATTCGTCGGTGGAATTCGGTCGAGAATGAATCGCAGCCAGAATCGTGCTTGTTGAAGCTGGACGGTGAGAGGCTCGCGAAGGCTTATTGTTATGAGATGAACCGCCGGCAAGTTGAATGTAAGGACGTGGTGATAAGAGGCAAGGAAATCTTCGCGTCCGCATAATTCCCAAAAAATGCAATCGCCTCCTATCGTTTTTAAAAAGAAGAAGAAAAATTATAAAAATTTCTGTGCTCTACCAAGTGCTTGAGAAATTTTTCCATGTTCGGCTATCGATCAAGATGAAAAATTCCAGAGACGCAAAAAAAAATCTATTCCACACTGTAAATTTTTCAACAAATGACAAAATAATTCGAAAAAATCTTAAAAAATGATTCAATCCTTGGAATCTCACCGACATTCCCTTTGGTCAGTTCGACGCCCAACGTTCCCTCGTACTCATTGTCACTGTACTCGAAGCTCAAAGAACCATGTTTGCTCGTGACGTCGAGCTCGATGCTGGGCTCTCGCTGTAGAAAAACCTTTTTCTCGTACGAATGAAAAATTCTTCGGTCTTTTTTTATTCCTTCACAATTATATTTTACTCCGAGTTTTATTTCTAACGTCTCGAAATAATACTCGCGAAACTTTGAAGTGAAAAAATGCTGCGCGATTGTCAGACGAGCGAAAAATTTTCACAATTTCTATTGGAAGAGTTCAATGCACCAATAAAATTAATTGATATTCAATTTTCGTATCAGCAGCGATGACAATCGTGAGATTACGAGACTGTGATTTCTCTATGAGGAAGCAAAATTTGTTTGAAATTTATCAGCATTTTCAAAAAGTGTCCAAATGCAGTTTCTATGGCGCGAATGATTTCTCTTTGGAAAATAATTTGAAAAAAAATCTTTTTTAATTGTTATTCCAAGAAATATCAATATTTTGATCTCCAAACTTGTCAACAGAGACGAGAACTCAGGAATAAATAAAATAAGAAAATATTGGTTTTACCTTTGCGTTGTAATTCTGGCTCCTGGATCTGCGAAAAAAGCCAAAACTAAAAATGCCAGATTTGAGAGAATTGACGAGGGAGGTTTTGCCGGAAGCGCAATGTCCTAAGAGTCTGACATGAAGACGATCGATGGGTTTGTGAGTGGGTCGGAGTTGTCGAACGTAGTTATCGCGTTGATTGATGTTTCTGAGCTTGTCGAGCAAGCTGGCAATTTCCAAGTGACCGTATTTGATGGCGGTGACATCGGCACGAATTCCACGATTTGTTTTGTCGACGTCACAGCCAGCGAGGCACAATAATCTGACGAGATTTATATGGCCATGTCTGGCAGCAACGTGCAACGGTGTGAGACCCTTCGAGTTCGCAGCGTCCAGTTCGATACCGTTTTCTATGAGGAGATTGGTCATTTCTTCGTCACCTGCGATGCAAGCGATGTGCAGAAGCGTGTCCTCGTTCTGCAAATGGAAATGATTTTCCATCATGTACTTGAATTGCTATTTTCTCGAAGGCAGAGACTGACAGTAGTTTTGAATGGAAAAAAAAAAAATCATTTTTTCACGATAAACTTGAGAAGGGCAAAAATCGAAGGGTCGAAGAAATTCCATAAAAATTTAAGCCCAATGGTGATCAGCTTTGCCATTTATTTAGGCAGATCATAAAAAACCTCTTTGAAACAATTAATACGAAGCTTTAAACGCTTTTTTTCATAATTCCGGGCGATTTGTCTAAAATTTTCAAATCAAGTTCGATAAAAAAAAAGTTTTCGTCTTATTTCAAGGCTCGGAATCGGTTTGAGAAAAAGTTTGTCATTATCGAAGGATTTTAGTGATTCATAAACAAGTTTTGGTAAATAAATTGCGTAGAAAAGTTTGAGACGAGTTTCAGAACGTTGGGAAATTTAAAAAAAAATTTATATCGAGCATTTGAACGTGAAAATAATAAAAATATAATTAAAAAAACGAGACACGCAGAAGTAATTTTTCTCGTACCCCGTCTCTGACGTCGAGCGGAGCTCCTTGTCTCAACAATTGCGAGACAGCTTGTGCGCAGCCACGTTTGACGGCGCTAATCATAACTCCGCTGAGATCCTGCGAGCCATCCAAATCCTAAAGGACGAAAAGAAAAAAAAAGCAGACAATTTTCGTTCAGGCTCGTTCTGCCTTGTCCCTTTCCTTCTCGCATTGCCTTAAAATCCTCCAAAAAACAAAAACAAAAAAAAGCCTAAGCTACGATTGGTCTCTACGACCCAGCGTCAATTTTCGAGCAAATTATTCCGTGCAAAAATGAAGAAAAAAGCGCATTTCCGGCGGGTCTAAACGACCCAACGGTATAAACCAAAAGGCCGGAGCGTGGATTTGTTAAATTTTTAAACTCGAGGCAAATTCTATTTGTCGAGAAAATCTTCGGTTCGTTTGTTGTTGTTTTTCCGTCAAATAAAAATAAAAAAAAACAAGAGAAAATCGCATTTTTTTCCTTTTGTGACTTATTTTATGTACGAGAAAGAAAAATTATGATAATTTCAATTATAATAGTAATAATAATAATAATAACAATAATAATAATTAATAATAATAATTTGTAATTAATTAATAACTGTACAAGAGTGACAACTATGACAAAAGTAGTCCGGCGTTAATGCGCTTGCTGGGAATAGTTCGTTTGATATGCAAGAGCAAAACAAAATCACACAAATATGTTAGAAAGATCTTTTGGAATGTATTAAATGATTTCTAGCTGTGGAATTCCGGAACACACCGTGAGAATCCAGGGATGCTCGAGGCACGACTCTGCACTACCGCGTTCCCTGAAACAAATATTTACTTCATCAATTTTCGCAATTTTGTGTATTTTTTTTTTTCAATTTTCTTAATTTTTTCAGGCTCTTTATATATTTCTTACTTTTTTGACATTTATTCACACGTTAAAAGAAATTTATTACGTCACGTCAGAGGCAGATATTAAAAAAATTATAAATTTTGTTTTTTCCGCCTGGATTTTTAATTTTTTTAATTTTTTCCTTGATTACACGCAAATCGCGATGTGATTTTTTTTCTGCTTGCAAATATTTAGAGCAAAATCTGAACTTTCGAGACTCTGGCCTCGAGGCAAGGAAATGTGAGGAACATTGCCAACGACAAATCTCGAATTTTTTCTTCAGTGCTTTGGAACTCTTTGGGTTTTTTTTTTTTGACGAGGAAATGTGGAGTGGCGATTCTTACTTGGGATCCTTAATCAGTAAAGACCGAATAAAGTCCTTGGCGATTTCCGTGACAGCGCCGAAATACTCGTCGTCGAATTGGTACTGGCAGGCAGCGACGTTCGCGTAGGTTTCTTGTTTGTCTTCGCCGAGAAAAGGCGACGCACCGCTCAGCAAAATGTACGTCAAAACACCAACGGCCCAGAGATCTGTTCCCAAGCTCAATGGCTCGTAATTCACGATTTCCGGTGCAACGAATTCGGGGGTACCGAATAATGCCCGATGCTCCGAACCAGGTACCAAACGATGCGAGAGTCCTAAATCTTCATTGGAAAATAAACTTTTAATCCTCTTGCCAATTTTTCCATTTCCACAAACACAATTTCCATTTTTTTTCCAACCGTCGTCGTGTTTCTTTCTTTTTTAAGATAGTACCGTCGGTTTTAGAATTACCGTTATCGATTTCATACATTCCATTGTAGTTTACAATAAAAACTGTGATTTCTCCTAAGAATTGATACGAATTCACCGTGAAATACATTGAAAGCTGAATCCTGATTCCTCAAGAGACTAAATGTTAAGGTAGTACCGTCGGTTTTAGAATTACCGTTCAGAATTTAATAAAATTTGGTACAGTAGTAGATCATGATAAGAAAAGATCAAGTCAAATTTTCCAGAGGCTACAAAGAACCATAAAAAAGATATTCGCATTGGTAATTTCATGAAATTAACATCGATTTCATACATTCCATAGTATTTTACAATAAAAACTGTGATTTCTCCTAAGAGTTGATAAGAATTCACTGTAAAATACAATGAAAGCTGAATCCTGATTCCTCAAGAGACTAAATGTTAAGGTAGTACCGTCGGCTTCAGAATTATCATTCAGAATTCAATAAAATTTGGTACAGTAGTAGATTATGATAAGAAAAGATCCAGTCAAACTTCCAAGAAGCTACAGAGAACCAAAAAAAAGATTTTCGTAGTTTCGTACATTTCACATTGAGTTTCATGATAAATCTCAGTTTTCATTGTATTTTACAATGAATTCTTATCAATTCTTAGAAGAAATCACAATTTTCATTGTGAAATACAATGAAACGCATTACCACGAAATTACCAATGCAAATATCTTTTTCCTGGTTCTCTGCAGCCTCTTGAAATTTTGACTGGATCTTTTCTTAATCATAATCTACTATTGTACCAAATTTAATTAAATTCTAAAAGCTAATTCTAAAACCAACAGTACTTCCTTGAAGAATTTAAACGAAAAATAGACTTTTCGAGCAAAAAAGAGAGAACTTACCTATTAATTTGATACTTGGCATAGGCGGTGGCGTCGAGAGTAAAATATTTTCAGGCTTAATATCCAAGTGAGCGACTTGATGGGAATGCAAGTGACTAAGCGCCATCAACACTTGTCGGACCTTTCATAAAGAAGCAAAAAAAACGAATAATTATTCCGCATCCACAAATTCTGTGGAGTCTCAATTACTCAGAATCCTATTTCTTCAAAAAAAAAATCATAATAAATTACCACAGAAAATATCCGGCGATTAAAAAATACAAAAACGTCTTTTTCACGGGTAATTCGTAGAAAATCTTGGCCAAAACTGCTGCAACTATCTCTTTCACCATTCAGAGCACAATATTCGGAATTTTCCAACGAAGTTCGCTCATGATGCTCGATAAATCGTTGAAAATTTGGAATTTGCCAAATTTCCAAAAATTCACGAATCAATCTGTAACTTTTGCTTCCTTGAAAATTGAAACCCCAGCCACTGCCTATCCTCCTTGTATTGGAATCGTCGGTCAGTTGGTATTCGGTGTTCAGATGTAATTTTTGCTTTTTCAAGACCAAAGAATTCTTTGAACCAGCGCAGGAGCAAAAATTTGAATTTCTCGTTTGCAATTTCACCAAAAAACCGAATTTTTTTCTACGCTGCTCGGTTTACGTCGTGGACCGATTCTTGAGCTTGATTCTCGACGAAGACTCATAGAAATTGCTCGATTTTGCGTTTTCGAGAGAAATGAGAATTTTGAGAATCGGCGTGCGAAAGAATTGTGAAAAAAAATGAAGAGGATTTGGGACAAACCACGTGTGCAGCTTCGGCTTCGTTGGATGGCGTCCAGTGGAACAATTCTCCGCCGGTGATGAGTTCCAGCAACAGAACTACGGTTTTTCCGGTGTCGATAACTTTGTGCAGGGAAACAATGTTAGGATGCCTGAGACGAGCGAGCAGTCCAGCTTCTCTTGCTTTTTAGAAAAAGAGAAAAAAAAAACACTTTATTTTAAAATTTTAGGGGTCGGCAGAATTTTGAAAATTCGATAACCAGCCGACGGCTTTTGAGATTCTTTACCAATGTCCGCAGCGGCGACACCTCGAGCGACTCTTCTCTTTCTCATTATTTTGGCAGCATAAACACGTCCAGTTTTGAGATCGAGGCATTTTTTAACAACGGCAAATTGGCCCCTTGGAAAGGATAGATTTTTGAAAATTACACGTGTGTACCATCGAGAATTCGGGAAAATAAAAATAATGATGAAAAAAGGAAAGAGAGATTCGTGGTTATTTTCACTCACTTGCCAATCTCTTCTTGTAAATCATAATTTTTCTCTATCGGTTCGTGGTCAACTTCCATCAGGGTGTCCCATTCGGATCCTGCACGTTCGAAAGTCCATTAAAGGATTTTTTTCATCGAGAGAGAGAGTGAGAGAGAGGAAGAAATGTTTTATCCCGTATCGAGGAAAAAGGAGGCAGGAGCGAATTGTTTTCGATTATTAACGTCAACGCGCACGAGGAGCGTCAGACGTTCGACTGTCAAACGCGATCGTTATTTTTCTTCGATTTATAAATCTTTTTGCTACGAAGCGCAAAGTGTGATATATTCACAGAGCGTTTTTCGAAAGAAACGCTGTCAATCGAAAAAGCGAAAAGCGTCGAAACATCTGTCAAACTCACACGATGCGTCGATAGTTTGCCAAAAATACACTCGATCGGTGGATTCCAATCGCGAACGAGCACGAAAACAAGGAAAAAACAATAAACGAATTAATATGATTTTTACCACCGTTGGAAGTTGCCGAGTGTCGAGAACTACCCGGCATCATCTCTTCTCGATCATTCTTGCAAACTCGTGCGTGTCGCCCTTTACACTAGCGAGAGCCGGTTCTCTCTAAACTTTGCCAACAAAAAAACCGTTACGACGAAAATCTTGACATTTGTCGGCCTTTACACACCACGCCGGGCCTCCCAATCGTGTTTTAGTTAACCACCTTATGTACACATACGCTAGTGCGCGCGCATACACTCGTGCACCTTTATTCTTGTACAGGCTGCTTCAAAATAATCCTCACACCTGATAAATACAAAAACAACAAATTTTCCATCGTGGACACTCGTAAAAAAATTTAAAAAAAACAGCAAAATCAATAAAAAATTACGATTGTCTCTGTTCCTTATACCGAAATCTTTCGATAACGCCAAATTCAAACTTTCAATATATTTTGCATCGACTAATTATAAATTTCAAACATAAACTTTTCTGGAAAATCGTCGACTTTTCGTATATCATTCAGAATATCGCATCATCCATTTTTTTTATTTATTGAATATTCGGGAATATCGTATCAAATGGATTTTTCAGAAAAGCAAAATGATAATATCGGATGTAGAATTCTTTTTAATTTGCCGCATAACTCTCAATCTTTTTAGCCAACACGGTTTGTTAAAACTCGCGACATTTTGTCCTATCGTCATAGAAATTACGAAAAAAAATCCATCAGCAGTGCGTGCACGCCTGAAACATGCGATCTATGAATCATTTATTTCGATAGGCAAAAATGCTGCTGTCCAAGAAGAATATAGGTATGAGCTATACGTTTCTTCTCGTTGCTTCGCGTCAACGAAGAACGTGTAACTTTTCTCTTTTTCTCTTTCTCGTAATATTGAGAATTTTCGCGAAAAAATAATCGTTATTGGTTTTTTTCTGACTCTCTCTCCCGCATTCACGGAATTTGAAATAAAAATGTCGAACGAACGAATGTTGAAATGCAGAAAAGTGTCATCGCGCGATCAGGCGTTGATTCGCAAAGGCCGAAAAAGGAGATAGGTACAAAGGTTTGACCGTTTTATGTCGGAGGTTTGAATTTTGAAGGAACCTGTAGGGAGGAATAACCGAAAGTATAGAGTCCCTAGCGAGCCTTAGAATCAATACCTATATGCGACGCCACCTTGTTTTTCCCAGGCAACTGAGCGCACACCTAGAGGAGACGAGGAGCAAGCACACACGTAAAAACTTTTCTCGAAGTTCCGTTGCCTTGTTGCGTTATCTCTTTATTATTTACCGAGTAGGTGTATGGCGCGAGGCTCGCCATTTAATTAGCCCAATTAACCGTAATGACAATGAACAATTATGGTGATGGCGGCCCGCTTGCTTCCTAATTACGCGTTTGTTTATATACTTTCAGAAACAAAATGTATTTCTATGCTTGGTTTTTATTGTTTATCATAACGCGTGAATGCGACGCACGCTTCTCAACGCCTCTACTTCCCTCTCTCGATCACTGCTACCCTCCGAACACGCTCTATGCGCAATACTAAACTTCTCTCAACGGATCTTTCTACAAAATCAGGTTTCCTCGCTCAATAAATGCGTGGGAAGTACAACTATACAAGGAAAATCATCCTCGATCCTTTCACTCGAGAAGCTCGTTCTGTTTCCATAGCCTTAATATCAATCTCCGCTGCATTATATTAATAAATTTATTATTTATCTTCTATGGTCTCAACTGCGTATTTCGTCAAGGTTAATATGCTTGACTTTTTGATCGAATTTCATTCAAACGAGTCGTCGCGTCACGAAACTGCATCGAATGTTATTTTATCTTTTTATTATCGACTTATCGTGAGGGATTCTGGTCTAAAAACCCCAGAAAATTTTCATCACGGAATTGAACACAATTTTATTTTCCGATTTTCAAAAAAATTTAATGAAGCCAGCAAGAGATGAATTTTTCGGTTTCAGCACCAACTTGGCACGTGATGAAAATAATTTTTCGTCAAATTCGTGATTTTATACTCGAAAAGCCTTTTTGGTACTCAATTTTTCTCATTTATTGCATTTCCATGGCGAAATGTGAATATTCGAAATGTGGCGAAGCTGCGTCCCGTTGGTTTCAGCGATCCGCCGCCAGAGCGCTGCCCGCAGACCTGATCATAGCGAAAAATCAATCAATAGATTTTGAAGATCGATATTAAGGTGATGGAGCAGTCGCTTTCTCGCCCATGTGAGTGCGAGAGAGACAGCTGCAGATAGCTGGAATTTTCGAAATTGAATATTTTTTATACGGTTTCGCCAATAAAAAAAAACCTCTGTCAGCGGATTTTTGCCATCGTCCCGCGTCCGCTGACAGAGGCTTTTTCTGATTAGTCAAACGACGACGGAGAATTTTCATTTCGAAAATTCGAGGTGAACTGCTCCATCACCTTAAGGGACCTACCGTAATGCGATGGTCAAGCGAGAGCTGGATTAGCACAATTATGTTTCATGCCAGCCAAGTTCGAGGTCCATCGACATGAGCAAGTACTCTCGCGAGTGTGAGACTGCGACAGCAAAAAATGTCGACATTGAATGTTCCAGTCGAACCGCACGCGATCAAACAGCTCAAGCATGGATTTTGGAAAGACATTTTCCACCTTGGGAAATGGACTCCGAGTGTACGAAACAAAATTTTCGGACCCCGGGGAGTCGGAGATTCGAGTGCCATCAGTTTTTCCAGTATATCTCGACAATAACGAGTTTTACAAAAAAATCGATTGACGCCAAAATTGTAGAAAATTCGATTCCCTGCAATAAAGTCTTTGAGCATTTTCCAATCAGATTCACGGTTGTCGAGTAAATCGATAAAAAACGATTATATCCAAAAACAATTTTTCTATTTGTTGCTCAAAACATTAAATCGCAATTATTCGATAACGATATGGTAAAAAATTTGGAAAAAATGAGTATTTCTGTACTTGATGCCAAAGGATTTTATCACCAAATTAAATAAAATTCTAATCATTTTGACTTCGTGATCGAATCTGCTTAACAAGAAAAATTTTGTCGATAGATTGCGAAAGCATTGACGGTTCATTTCTTGAAGAATTGAAAATGTTGGCTAGACTCATAATTCTGTGAATGATAATCTTTATTCCGTAAAAATGCGCAATCTCGTGAACGATCAAAGAACGGTGAATACATAAGGGACCGGGAACGAGGTCCCAACTGTTAATCAATGAGTATAGATGCAAAGAATAAAAAATGTTGTGGCGGAAGTATGGAATAGGCGCGATGCATCTATCAATTAAAGCGTTTGAGATGCCACTGGATAATGAGATTGAAGGAGGAATTTACTCCTTCATCGATTCCTCAGTGACTTGAGGTTGGGCAGGTTGATCATTTTCAGATCCCTTCTTCTTGGTGCCGGAAACGATGTCGTCGATTCTGAGCAAAAGAATGGCGGTTTCGATAGCCGTTTTGTAAATTTGTAATTTAACGCTCAAAGGCTCCCAAATGCCACGTTCTTTCATGTCGACCAAGAGACCAGTCTCTCCGTCGATTCCATAAGTCGTGCAACCGGCGGCGTGCTTTGCACGGAGCGCCGTCAACGTCCGAATTATATTCGCACCGCAATTCTGCGCCAAAGTTCTTGGAATAATGTCAAGAGCTTGAGCTATCGCTTTGTACGGCCACTGCTCAACTCCGGCGATACCGGAAGCTTTCTCGTTCAAGTACCGGGCGACTGCCATCTCCACGGCTCCTCCACCTTGCAATAAATTTTTTCTTTTCTTTAACGTTCCAAGCAATTGGACGAAATACTTTAACGTATTACTATCACAAAACGACTTTATTTTTAGGCTTCTTTCAAATTTTTGTATAAACGTTCTTGCCACCAAGACTAACAGTTTTCTCTTATGAAGAACATTTTTCTGAGGCTTAGAATTCGAGATATTTCATTTCCAATTTTTTATTTTTCCCATCTAAATGCGTGTAAATTTAAGTCGCGTTTCTTCTGTTTGTTTTTAGCAACTTTTCAACGAAAACTTGACTCCAATTTGCATGCGTTGAGATGGGAAAAATAGAAAATTGGAAATTAAATGTCTCGAATTCTAAACGTCAAAAAAATTTTCTTCATAAGAGAAAACTTTTCGTTTTGGTGGCAAGAACGTTTATACAAAATTTCAAAAGAACCGCGACTTTAATTTACACGCGTTTAGATGGGAAAAACGAGAAATTGGAAATTCAATATATCTCGAATTGTAAAAGTCAGACATTTTTTTTTCATGAGAGAAAACTGTTAGTTTTGGTGGCAAGAACGTTTATATAAAATTTTGAAAGTTTCGCGATAGTAATACGTTAATGAGACGGATTTGGTATAAAACTTACCAGGAACGAGTTTAGGCTCGATGAGAAGATTGCGAGCAACGTGAAGAGCGTCCTGCAGGTTTCTCTCGGTCTCGTTGAGAACGTCTTTGCTGGCGCCACGAAGAATGATGGTGCAAGCTTTGGGGTCCTTGCACTCGGTTATGAAGCAGAAATACTCGTCGCCGATTTTTTTGATCTCGAAAAGACCAGCGCCGGTACCGACATCTTCCTCGCGGAGTTCTTCGGTACGATTAACGACGGTGGCGCCGCAGGCTCGAGCAATTCTGTTGTTATCGGATTTGCGAACTCTGCGAATGGCCGAGATGCCAGCTTTGAGAAGATAATGTTGAGCAAGATCGGAAATGCCTTTTTCGGTGAAAACAAGATCAGGCTTGACGGCAATAACTTCGTCGCAAATTTTCTTTATGTTTTCCTCCTCGAGCTCGAGGATTCTTGAGAAATCTGTGTCCTTGAGGATCTCCACGTTGGTCTGGGACTCGCCCTTTTTGTACTCGAGCGGACAATCGAGAAGAACGATCCGCGGGTTTTTAATGCAACGCTTCATCTTCGGATGAGTCACGTCCTTGTTGACCATCACGCCCTTAAGAACGCTACTGTCCTCGATGCTGCCTCCAGGAATTTTCTCCACTTTGGCGTATCGTTTAATGTCGATTTCGCGACGTCCATTCTCTTCCAGCATTACCGTGTGTACAGCGTCCAAAGCGATATCGCAAGCCAAATCTGACCACCGCCCGATGAACTTGGTCCCGACGCAAGACTCCACGACCTCCTTCAGCTTCTTACGGTCGGTGCGATCCAGCTCGAGACTGAGCTTGTCGTTCAATGCCTCGATCATATCCTCCAAGGCTTGTCGGTAAGCGCGAATAATTACAGTCGGATGCATTCCTTGCTCGAGGAATGGTTCCGCACTGGCCAATATTTCGCCGGCCAGCACAATCACCGAAGTTGTTCCATCGCCCACCTCCTCGTCTTGGGTCCTCGCTATTTCTATCATCGATTTACCAGCTGGATGCTGGACCGTTATTTCGCGAAGAATAGCATTTCCGTCATTGGTCATGACGATTCCACCCATCGGGTCCATCAACATTTTCAACATCGCTTGAGGACCCAGACATGTTCTTATTACGTCTGCGATCGCCTGTTTGTACAAACATTCCAATAAATTATCCATCCGCACGTTTACCAGTTGCAAAAAATACTAAAAAAACATTTTTCTTTATCGCCCATTTCGCTATTTTCATCGGATGTTATTATAGAGTTTCTGTCTACCGATTCTCGTGAATAATGATAATGCCAAAGTTTTCATCGTTAGAACGCAACCAGACGCTGTTTTTTTTTTCCCAGAGCTCATAATTATTATTCAATTTTGCTGCAGCCATTAAAACAATTCCTGCTCGCGACCAAAAACTCATTCAACGAGAAGAATTGACGCGATTTTGTAAAATTCTTTAATAATCAATGGAAACAGGATTTTTCATGGAATCTCAACATTCCAAACTTGCCAGAAAATCTGTGTAACGAAATATTACGTTTTGACACGCTCCGTTATTCTCGCGTGTATAAAAATTGTGAGGCAAATTTTACCACGATACGCATTCATTTTTATTTCAAAATTTCATTTTTGCAAAAATGGAATTCCGAAGGCTTTCGCTTTTCGGCGAAAAAATATGGTGGAACTTGTTTTTCGTGAAATGTTCCTTTTCGATTTAGCAGTAACAATTTATTAACAAAAGTGAACAACAACGAATTATCAGCGAAATTATTGTCGATTTCATTGCTGGATATTGCACGATTAATTGTGAGGTTAGATTGTAACAATTCGAATCCACATATGAACCGAAAATAATAATTTTCTGGTAGACTCGAGAAAACAAATGTACCTGATTATTTTTTTGGGCTAATTGATAAATGCATTATTTTACGGGCTTCCGGTTTGCTATTAAATTCTGTTTGTCGATTTTTTTCTTTTCATTCGAGTATTTTGAGACGTTGGGAATGAGAAAAAACGATGCGGACACGGCCATATTTGTTTGGAGTCACGAGAAGTTTATAGAGCTGCATCGTAAATTTTTCTCGATCGAAGAAAATCACGCGGTTATAACGTAATTTGTTGTCGGAAAATAATGATGGCGAAAATGCTACGAAGGGTTTTCGGGAAAATACGAAAATTGTAAGTTTCGGGTAAAATTTGATTGCATTGAGGACGGTTGCGCGCGTGAGGATGGCGATGATGTCGCATGCACGTGGGCGTGCCGGTGCTCGTGAATTCCTTATAAGGACAAGTTCGAGGAGAAAAGACGAAAGAGAAGGACGAGACTCACCTTGCCCGCTTGTATGTTTTCCTTCTGGACCTTCTTGCCAGAATCACGCTTTGTGTTTTGGCCTGTAATAATTGATGGAAAATTCATCGTGTTAGTTATAATTTTACTTGGTTGTCTGTTCCGGAAAAATATTGCCGGAGAAACAAACGAGCGTGCGAATATCGTGACTTCAACTCACTTAAAACCACGATCGGAGCAGAACCTGGCCCGAACATTCTTCTGTTTTTCTTTCAACGAGATGAGGAACGTGTGTTATTGTTTCGAACAGTAATTCAAAATCTTTAACTTGACGAAAAAAAAGCGTCAAGTTCCAAATAATTGTGGGCACTGGACTCGATAGATAGAAACATGAATCATGAGATCATCATGAACAACCAGAGAACCGGAGTTAGGAAAACAACATGGCTGCAGTGATCGTACTTTTTGTGGTTAGTTCGTTTGATGCCCGTTATGCGTTACCGGTTAATTCTTAGTCAGTAATCAACCAGTGAACCCTCATTTTCACTCAGTCGATAAAAAGTGTTGAATACAATATACGAACGTTTCCCTAACATTTGATCCTGAGGACCAAAGGGACCAAATAACCGCGATGAAAAAACCGTAGACAACATAACCTCGAGAAAATGAACCGCGACAAAATGACCGCAATCACAATCCAGAACCCAACCCCAAGCAAACCCGAACAAACCCAAACAAACTTAAACAAATTTGAACATACGTCCCTCGCGGTTTCGGAAATACGGTACAAATGTGGTATAAATACAGTTGCCGTGAAAATGCGGTATGTTTTCAGTAAATTCACCGTATATTTTTCGTGACTTTGTGAATTTTTTCTACCGTAGAAATACCGTACTTTGACTTAGAAACAGAAGTTGGTGCACTAAATGAATACAGCATTCGTACCAATAACAATTGGTGGATATACCGTAGGAATACCGTATGTTTACCAAGGAAGAAAAGCAATATTACACTAAATACGAACCGTTTGTTGATATACCGTAGAAATACCGTTGTCCTATCAAGGAATATCATGATACACTAATCATTGTTTAGATAAAGTATTCTTAATAATTTCATTTTATTAAAAATGACAATGTGTATACTAGCATTACCGCGCGGCTCCGGTGCGATTTGATACCATATTTATACCAAGTTTATACCGAGTCCATGGAGTATATTTTTGGCATAAATGCGGTATTTATAATTCACAAAATGACGATAAAAGTACTGTTGAAAAACGGCATATCCACAGTATTATGGTGTGTTAATACGGTATGTTTCTCGTATTTCCGAAACTGCGAGGGGTAAACAAATTCAAACCAACGCAAACATAAATTCAAACAAAACCGCGGGCAAAAAAACCAAATATTAGACATCAGGCGGCGCGGCAGCGGCCCGACTAGCAAGTATTCTGAAAAAAACACTTAAAATACAGAAATTTGTTCTTCTGTTACGTCCTGCTAGCTAATCAATTTCGGTTAGATGGTCATCATGTTGTGGCATTATTCCGATTATCGTTAAACATATAATGTATCATGTGTTGACATAATCCATATAATGAGAACACATCATAGACCCGTACCATACTTGTAATAGCCATGGCCTCACATAATATGTGTCACACAAAATAGACAATGACGTTAAAAGCGTCTGTTCCTGAACTCGTGCGACTTGGTATCGTCACTGACTTGATGCTCGTGAGCGTTAACAGCAACAGAACGCTTTCATTGCTTCCGACGCTTTGGGCGTCTAAGTTGTACGTGACGCGATAAATCACCTCACCGCTATCATATAACTAGTTGCAGTACGTGATCGAGAAGTTTCTGATAACGCGCGGCGCTCTGCTACTCGAATTACGTAACCACGTCTCAGTATTCGAATCTACTCCGTGGCCTGCTTAGTCGAGAAAACCGTTAATTTCTACATTATGCATTGATTCTATATGAGTACGACCTGTTATCATGCACATGAGAAGCGACCATGTCAACCCCGAGCTTGACTGTGGAAGCGTCACCGAATGTAAAGACATATCAGGTATGAAGTACGATTGTCTAGGAAGCAGTGGCACGGAAAACGAGCATGTCCTAACGGGAATAGAATAAAAAGTCGTTTATTTTATTACCCCTTTGAAACAGTCTTCACGCTATGCAAGCGTCGAGACTATTGCGAATTGTTGTGCTGGTTTTGTTCTATTAGCAGCTTTGGACGGTTGAAACAAAACAACTTGACGGACGTATGATGTATGGCAAGTGATGGACGCGGTCTTTCTATGGTGAACACGAGGACGTAAAAAAGCTCGTGTGTTGTCCTATGTTTCGTCATACAGTCGTATTTTTGCCACTATTTACCAAAGGTTACTTTCACATCGTCGTTTACTGGTTCACCTTGATTTGTTAGTAACAGCTAAATCTCGATAAATCTCGATGAAGACTGGCGTCCGTTGCCCAACACACTGATACTTGGGTACTACTGAAGTGCCTTCCTTTTTCATATGAACAAAAGACCCGGACTTCTGGCAAAGGTGCTTCCACATAGCTGTTTAGGAGTTGCCTCAGTGATATGGCTCTCCGTACTGGACTTTTCCATAACGAACTTCCATTGTAGTAACAAGTGATGGGCCATATTTTACCAAGTGACCGCTTTCATCACATACTTTTCCGTTTCTAAACCAGACTGTTACGTTTTTTTCTCTGAGCTTCGTGATTAATATTCTACACTTGGAATTCAAATAACTCCGTCAATAAAATTGGGAGCTGTATTTTCGAATCCACATAGTAAGAGAAGCGTGTTCCGTGCAGTGCTTCTTACAATTGCGGATTATACTAGTATTCAATTGATAATCGTTGTTGCGCTGAGGCGTAACCTTAACACATCGAATTCAGCTGAACCAGCAAGTCCCACAGGACGTCTTTCACTTCATTCGCACTTCCGGGCAAAGTTCCAAGCTTATCCAGTTCCTGGAACATGCCTCTTGGACCATCAGCATTTCCCAATTCCAATGCCCCAAGAACTTTTCTGATGGCAGCTTCTTTTCGCTGCAATTCCTCCACTTCAGCTTCTAGTTTCTGGGAAGACGAATTTAAGTCTTGTGCAACCTCGATGAGGAAACACAGAAACTTTTTCACAACAGCCACATCTTGGGGCAAAGAGTTTAGGTCATCCAGTCGCTGGAGAATCGTTGGTAAATCCTTGACCTCCAATGCCCAATTCAATTGTTGCATAGCAGCTTCTTTATGCTGCAATTCGTTGACTGCTCTTTGGAATCGGGTTGACAACTGATCATAGGTGGGCATAGTTTCACCGGGTACTGCGACGATTAATTCAGACGGTTCATACTTTTGCAAAGCAATACTTTTCTCCGTAAGTTGCGATTTTAATGCCGTGTTCTCGCTGGTCAACTGTTGTCCAGTCTCCAGCAAGTCCCGTAGACCTTTACTCACCTCATCCACATCTCGGGTCAAAGTTCCGAGCTTATTTAGTGCCTCGATAATCTTTTGTCCATTCCCTTCGGCGAATGCCTCATTCAATTTTCTGATGGCATCATCTTTTTGCCGCGATTTCTCGACTTCAGCTTCTTGTTCTACGTATTTTCTTATCAACTCATCGTAGGTTGGCATTGTTTCTTGGCCGTATAATGCGACAGTCGATTGAGACGGTCCATATTGTTGGAAAGCCGATTCGATCTCTTGTCCACGCCGGATAGAATCAATTAGAGCGTTTCTCACCAAATCCACATCCTGCGGCAAAGTTTTTTCCTCATTCAATCGCTGGAGAATCGTTGGTACATCCCCGGCCTTCAATGCCCAATTCAATTTTTGCACAGCAGCTTCTTTATGCTGCAATTCGTTGGCTGCTCTTTGGAATCGGGTTGACAACTGATCATAGGTGGGCATAGTTTCACCGGGTACTGCGACGATTAATTCAGACGGTTCATACTTTTGCAAAGCAATACTTTTCTCCGTAAGTTGCGATTTTAATGCCGTGTTCTCGCTGGTCAACTGTTGTCCAGTCTCCAGCAAGTCCCGTAGACCTTTACTCACCTCATCCACATCTCGGGTCAAAGTTCCGAGCTTATTTAGTGCCTCGATAATCTTTTGTCCATTCCCTTCGGCGAATGCCTCATTCAATTTTCTGATGGCATCATCTTTTTGCCGCGATTTCTCGACTTCAGCTTCTTGTTCTACGTATTTTCTTATCAACTCATCGTAGGTTGGCATTGTTTCTTGGCCGTATAATGCGACAGTCGATTGAGACGGTCCATATTGTTGGAAAGCCGATTCGATCTCTTGTCCACGCCGGATAGAATCAATTAGAGCGTTTCTCACCAAATCCACATCCTGCGGCAAAGTTTTTTCCTCATTCAATCGCTGGAGAATCGTTGGTACATCCCCGGCCTTCAATGCCCAATTCAATTTTTGCACAGCAGCTTCTTTATGCTGCAATTCGTTGGCTGCTCTTTGGAATCGGGTTGACAACTGATCATAGGTGGGCATAGTTTCACCGGGTACTGCGACGATTAATTCAGACGGTTCATACTTTTGCAAAGCAATACTTTTCTCCGTAAGTTGCGATTTTAATGCCGTGTTCTCGCTGGTCAACTGTTGTCCAGTCTCCAGCAAGTCCCGTAGACCTTTACTCACCTCATCCACATCTCGGGTCAAAGTTCCGAGCTTATTTAGTGCCTCGATAATCTTTTGTCCATTCCCTTCGGCGAATGCCTCATTCAATTTTCTGATGGCATCATCTTTTTGCCGCGATTTCTCGACTTCAGCTTCTTGTTCTACGTATTTTCTTATCAACTCATCGTAGGTTGGCATTGTTTCTTGGCCGTATAATGCGACAGTCGATTGAGACGGTCCATATTGTTGGAAAGCCGATTCGATCTCTTGTCCACGCCGGATAGAATCAATTAGAGCGTTTCTCACCAAATCCACATCCTGCGGCAAAGTTTTTTCCTCATTCAATCGCTGGAGAATCGTTGGTACATCCCCGGCCTTCAATGCCCAATTCAATTTTTGCACAGCAGCTTCTTTATGCTGCAATTCGTTGGCTGCTCTTTGGAATCGGGTTGACAACTGATCATAGGTGGGCATAGTTTCACCGGGTACTGCGACGATTAATTCAGACGGTTCATACTTTTGCAAAGCAATACTTTTCTCCGTAAGTTGCGATTTTAATGCCTTGTTCTCGCTGGTCAACTGTTGTTGAATTTCCAGCAAGTCACACAGGCCTTCTCTCATTTCATCCACATCTTGGGGCAAAGTTCTGAGCTTATTCAGTGCCTGCAAAATCGCTGGACCCCCATTTTTGTTGTCCAATGCCTCAATCACTTTTCTGATGGCGTCTTCTTTTTCCTGCAAATCGCCGACTTTAGCATTTACTTCTGTGTATTCGGTCATCAACTTTTGTCGAGACTTCAGCAAGTTAAACAGGGCATTTCTCAAGTCATCCAAATTTTGCGGCAAATGTTCGAGCTGTATCAGTGATTGTAAGGTGCTTCCGTCAGTGTCATTTGTGATTGCTTCTTTCAAAGAATTGATTGCCGATTCTTGGAGCTGTAACAATTTTTTTGTTTCGGTGAAACGTTTTCCTAGATCGTCTACGTCCGATTGGGCCTTATTATGCAGAATGGCAATTTCCTTTCGAGCATTATCTAAAGATTGCCGTAAATCTTCTACGTCGCCAAATTTTGTTGAGGTTGCATCGTTAAAGCAATTGATCATCGACTTTGCGAGAGCTTTAAGCGCGGGATCTTCGTATTCACGAACTCCTCTTGGTAAACTACGACGCCTTATCCCACTGGATTCAAGCGCATTTTCATTGGATGCAGCTATTTGTAGTTTCCATAAGCTATTGAAACACCTGTTCCAAAATGTTGAAATGATTATGGAAAACTTGACCTCTGCGTTGGTGTCCTCCCACGCTGGATCGCAGCCAATGAATGTGTCTTTGAACACTTTATTTATGTTGTCGTTTAGTACTGGTGTTTGTTCAATCCACACGTAGTTGGGATCACGTTCATCAGATTTGGCGTGATTCAGAAGATATTCGTTCAATTGTTTAATTCCTGCCTGCAGAGAACTCTTATTCTGGCCGGATGCTAACAACATCACGCCCATTTTTTGAAAAAGGAAAACGTCCGTCTTCGAGATGATCATTTTTCATCAGTACTATACGTAAATGCAGGCATTACGAGAAAAAATGGTTTTTTGCCCGGCTTGCCCAGCGAGATAAGTCAAATACATTAGTGATTATGAGGTGTACTGTGTGGTAATGTGCAAAAAAAAAATAGCCGAACTGTGATTTCGGGGGGTATTGAAAAATACAGTGAGACTGATAGCAACTTTCCCGTAGTTGAACCCGGAGCTGGCACACTTTCTGAGTAAATACCGCTGGTAGTGATGATTTAGCTGCTCGCATTATTACTCAGGGATATCTGGTAGTTGCCAGCTCAATCAGCAAGGTTTTTGCAATGACTGCAGTCCATTTCAACAGATATGTGATACAGTCTCGGGGATGTGTTGACTATGCAACCGCAAATGAGGGGCAGTGTCTTAGAGGAATGGTCCATCATTAGAAGGAAGAAGAACCTTCCGCTCAAGCAATAACAAATTGAAGAAAAAAAATCATAATTTTATACATAACTTGACGTTCAATTTTGTTCATCAATGTATCCAAGCGAACATCAACCAACATATTTGTCACCTAAGCTTACAATCTTCCCGAAACGACTACCAGCTGCTGAGTAGATATTGAACGAATTCAAAAGTAAATTTATGTATATTATTTTTGCATTAGCGAAAACCTGATGGACCAAGGAAAAAGTTCATACATAAACCTAATCGACCAACGATAACCCAGTGATTGAGTTTGATATTAATTGGGAAAAAGGCGATGGTCGTAAGGCTAACTTGACAACATTATTCCGCTTTATGGACTTTCAAGAAACTCAAACAAAATTTCTAACCACAAATTATTTCGATAAGTCGAAATTAACAGCGCAAATCGACGGGACAAATTGACGGAGCCAACCCGACCCAATCGAAACAAAAAACACACGTGTACGGGTCAACTTGCGACGAACTTACCATCTAAAGTGAGATGCGATAGTGACTGTGAGTACACTCGTCACGTATTCTTGATCTCGCGAAAGCACGTTCATCGTCACCTTATCGCGAGCACGATCTCCTGAACATAAGTGCTCAAGCCAAAGAAGTCTGAATTTTTGTTTTGAACTCTACACAGCGGTTCATACTATTTCATAGTGGCGCCATCAGATTGTTCGAAGTTCATATCAGTTTTGCGAGTAATCAAATCTTGGAATGTCTGCTTCAAAACCAGTAGATTCATCTATAGAAATGAACCTAGCAACTATGAACTACACGCATCTATGATGTGGTGGAACCCTTTTTAAATGTTACTGCAGTGAATTCGATCGCAGGTGTTAATGATGCGATTTTTTGTACTTCCGTGAGGATGCACGCGGCGGTATATAAAGAAACGAAGCTCGCAGGGTCAAATGGAGTTAATTCAAGACACGCGTGAAGTATGATGATAGAGTTATTATTATCAATCTGATTGAAAAGTAAAGTATAAGTATAAAGAGTTGAATAGAAAAAGGTACGAAGAAAAAATAATTCGCGGCGTATGAGTAACGCGTTCTCGCTCTTTCTCGGTTTCGCAATAACGCTCTCGCTCATGAGGTATCTCGACATACAATCGGCCCGGTCCGTCGGCACCCACCTCACGTCTATTCCCGGATTGCCGAATCGGCGGCTTCCGATCCTGCGACCTCCGCAAGGAACGTTGTCGTTATCACGCGGCCATTCTGTTTTACTGATCGTCCTCGAGTGCCGTGACGAAAACAGCCAGGTATCTAGGTGTGCGAGCCTCGCACGTGACTCTCATGTCGCTAAGCTGTTTATTTCACTGTCGTTGTTGTGCGTCGTCGCTTCTCGGTCATTCGACCGGTCGCTGTCTTATCCCGTTCGTTTTCGTGTACGCTCAGCTGGGTTTCATCATCGTCGTTCTCAGAGTCGCTGGAGAGTTCGTCGTCTCTGTGGGTTTCCAAATTTTTAGTTGTTCAACTTGAGCGGTAGTGGAATCCTCGCGTGTTTTCTTCGCGCAATTCGGTAACGCGGTAATTTTCGCCTGGTAACTTGCTCGTAACAACGAGCGGACCTCGGTACTTTTCCTGATGTTTCGTGCTCTTTCCCGTACCAACGGTGTTTACTCGCGTAAATACGATGTGTCCCTTGTTGAATTGGACGTTGCGCGCTCTATCTGCGTCGTATCGTTCTTTCATTTTTTTCTGGTTTTTAATGATTAGCTTTCGAGCTTCTTGCTGCAATTCCGTCGGTGTGTGATAGAGACCCTCCATCTCGATCACTTGTCGAAGTTCTCCTCCGTTTCTTCTCGCTTGTCAACCGTACATTGGTTCGAAAGGCGATTTTCTTGTTGTGGCGTTTATGGCGTCGTTGACTTCGCGTTGCACTTGGGGAAGTCTGTTGCCCCAATCTCTCTTCTCTTCATCGTCGAGGCTCGCATGTAGGACTGGTACACACGACTGGGGACTGGGGCACGTCCCGCGGTTTGTGACGATCGCCGTTGCGGAGCTCCGAAGTCGTTAACGAATTTTTCGAGTGGCATACGGAACGTACTATCCAATCGCGTATTCCCAGTCGAACCTCTGTTTTCGATCTGTGGCGCAGTTTCTCTCTCGTTTTCTTCGGGCATTTGTTCGTAGAAGCTAGATCTATCCGTAGCCGTTCGATTTCTTCGTCTACACTTCATCGCCGCCATATTGGCTATGTTCGCGACTATTACCCAATCCTACCGGCAACTCTTGCCTTACTACCTGGTGGTAGAATTAGTCGACTAGTCCCAGAGGATATAGGGAAATGTTATATAACAATTAGTGCAATAATTTACTCAATCCAATAGAAATTTTGTGGTTTTGTTTCGTTGTAACACATTTATTTAAAAACTTGCATTACAGAAAACTGGCGTTCAAAAGCTTCGTGCTTTGTGCCACATTGGGACTTTTTCCTCCTCGCGACTATTTTGATTGGAATTTTTTCTCCTCATTGTTAAATTACTATATGGCAACAAACAGTACCAGATATTTTGGTTTTACATGGATTGTGGGACCCTCGTTATTGTCAACACAATTTAACAGTCGTTTTTTGTTTGTTTTAATAGTTTCATGAATTTAATCTAAGCAAGTACAAACATTCAAATGTCAATTTTTTTTTTTAATTGGATTAACAGACTACAAAAGACATTATAAATTTTCAAACCGATAACCGATCGCAAATAAGGTCAGACAGAATCAACGTAATTTCAAAATTTGATAAGCATCCGTACGTTGAATTTTAAGGAGAAACGTATCACATAATTCAAAGTCTTGAAAAATAAGTCTTAATTTGTCTTAAAAACCTAGAGTACCATTTTTAATCAGAATATGTTCCAAGTCATCAAGCTAAATCCTGATGCACGTTTGCATCTTTAATGTGTATCGTCAATGCTTTCAACTGCAACGATATCCATGATCTCTAAATTGTTTTTGATAGGAAGAACCGTACTTTTAATTGCTTGGTATTCATCGCCTATTTCCACCCATTGGAGAACATTCGAGCCACGGATAGTCCAATAAACTTTATCATGAAGAACAGCGAGACTCACAGGTTTTTTGATACCTGAACATACGAGTCGTCTATCAATATAGCAATCCGTCCTACGTTTGAAACATTCAGCGTTGATGAGAATAGACTCGATTTTCCCAGCACCCTCGTCAGCAAAGTACACTCGCTCAGTACGCCTATCTAGAGCTAAAGAGATTGTAGGACCAATCAAATTCGATACGACAGTTTTTGGATGTCGTGGCCCTCTAAAATACAGCCAATCAATACGATATCCCGTAGTATCTGATTTGAATGCAACAATACTTTTTTTATGCTTAGGGATACTCAAAATACTTAGTGGTACATCCTCAAAATTGTAAAACCGCTTGGCTCCATTGAGGAGGCTGACTTCTTCGATCCGACGGACGTGAGTATTGGACCAAGAAACCATATTATTCCTGAGATTAATATCAATGCCACCCAAGTGCTGGCTATAGAGAGGGTCTGCTACAACTCGAACTTCATTGTTTCGAGGATCGACGCTGTGGAGAGCGTTGGTGTATTGATCGTCAGCAATTAAATTGCCTGTGTGACTATTGTAAGCGATCCGGCTGATGCGTATTGTGGTTAAAGTCTCCTCGATGCGAGCTTTGCCAAGAATTTCTCCATGATAGTTGAGAATTTTATTACCCGCAGCGATTACCAGATGAAATGATTGGCCACCGGAATTGCAGCTATGTAAATCCCTGTTCAATACCCGACCGAGGCCGCATGCACAAGAGTACCTACGGTCGTGAGCCAGAAGACAAAGTTCACTGCAGGTTCTCCGTATGCAAGGATTCGGGAATCGTGATTTCAACGAGGGATGATAGATTTCCATGCTGTAGATCAAGTCAGACGCATTGACGAGAATACGGTTGCCGAGAGTGTTGGTAAGGCTCATAGATGAAATCTTTCTTGTTAGCCAACTGCTCCAATACAATCTCCCGTTGAATATCGCCAACGAGTGAAGTCGGGCGCCTTCCATTCGTAATAGATTCTTGCGGTCCGTGCCATCAAACCGTATTGATACTACATGATCGTTTAACGCGTCGATCCAATACAAACGTTGCATCATATAATCTGGCGCAAGATCTTTTGGCGAACCGAGATCATCCGTTGCAATAGCTCTCGAACTACGTCCGTCCATTCCGGCTGTCCATATGGAAGGTGTCTTCCCATAATCACTCCAAAACATGTTACCTCCTTTGGGATTAAGCACCAAACCCCCTGGTAAATCAATTGTAGGTGAGCTGATTAATACTGTGCAACATGAACCGTTCGCTGTGCAAACGCCTATGTGCTTCTTATGGCTGTCGATGAAATATATGTTTCCTGTTATCCAATCGACACTCAATTTTTCAGGCGCGAAGAGTCCTGGAAAATAAAACAACTCATGACCATCACGTGCATGCAAAATCATTAGCAAAGAAGTTTTTCGCAATTTTGTTTGAGCTGCCGAAGCAACAGCGTATAGTCTTGGCACTAAGGCAATAATACATCCTCTTCAACTCCGGAGTGTGACGGAGAGTTAGTAAAATGGAAAATGTACCACTGATAAGTTGGAAGTAGACGTCGTCCACTGGACTTCATTTATCTGCAATGTTTTTCGCTCCACTTATTCCGCTTTGGAAGTTCATGAGTGTTTACACCAAAATTTTAAGTGATACTTTTTCCATTATAGTTATTTTTAAATCTCTAGTGTCGCTATTGCTCGGGGGTTTTAATCAACAATTATGCTGGATCGACAGTAGCAGATATATAACATTCAGTTAGTAATAGCTTTGACGATATACCAAGGCAAGCAGCTTTGGGTTAGCTCAATGCTTGCACGGGTAGCTGCTTGGCCGTGCACCGGCACCGCAATAGCATGCGATGAGATGGAGAACGGTTGTTGCGTGGGAAGTCAGAAGGACACATGTTGGGTTATGGTGAAGAATTCATTGGTAGCACGTGTTCAGAGTTGAAACTTGTACGAGTGCACGAACCAAAAATGCAAGGATGCATGCACTTCGATTTTCGCTCGATGATCATTCCTCTCATCACCATGATACCATAACTTTTATGTTCCACTTGATCCATTGATGAAAATGATTTACCTATGTCAGCTATTACTTCGGAAAACTCTCCCAGATGCCAACCCCGCATGATTTTCGTCGCATTGATGTCTATAGTTGAGTAATAAAAGGTATTATCGTCTAGCGGCATTGCAACTCCAACAACTCGCTTCTTCCACTGTGTTGTCAATGAGATATCTCTGTTAGTCTTGATAAACAATTTTCGAACGTCAGAGCCCACAGTGTAGAGCAGTATTCCCTGGTCACCTATGATGAATATTATCGTTAGCGTTCTGAAATTTGATTCATCTTCATCGACGGCCCGAGTATCTAATGATTTTTAAATCAGTGTGTAATAATCTCATTTGTTCACCTTCATTCGGATTCACGGCCCGAGCGAGGCTCAGCAGGCACACGGAAATTATGACCGCATATCGTAGAAGACCCATCTGAAAGTTTGCAAGCCATAAAAGCATCACATTTTCAATTGCAAAAACAAATCATACAGCACACTAAATTCCTTATTTTTAATGCGAAATGAGCAGAATTTTCCAGCAAACGCCTTTGGACGGTGACGTAATCTACAGATGTACTCTGCTTTTTATATAATTTGCTAGTATGCGGTGCTCACGGGACGATGATGCCAGGACTTGACTGTGTAGGTAGCACAAGATGAAAGGGTTTAGGAATTTTGGGTTATTGTTTGTTTTAAGAAATTCTGGGCCAAATTTGAATTTGGGATATTCCTTTGCCGTCTGAAAATGAGACAGCCACGTGCGAACTGTGGTATCAAAACTCTAAAGAATATGTTGGCATCGTCAGTTTTTCCAAATTCTCGGCGATTGCTACCAGAAATGTTAAGTGACTATCGCACGTGATAGTTCCAGGGACTGGAAATGTATGTGTAAATGACCGTCGTAGAGCACGTGTGGCGATACGTGCGGCAAAACCATTTACGTAAGACATCGAGAAAAATAAGTTGGTTAACGTGTATTTCTGAACAGTTCATGTTTATCTCAATTATTTGAACATATTGAACAGCTCGGTTTATTCAACGACATATCCCGATAACTGTATTTGCCGCTACGCACGACATACCTCTTCCTATTAACGCGTTAAGTTCAATGATACATTGTTTATTTCGAGACAGATGTTTGTCCACATTGTTTACCGGATCAATATCTTATCTAGCAGCAGACGCACGGAATATATTATAACGTTGTTAAGCATTAGACTTTTCGGCTTTGTGAAACTAAAAATCGTTGAGCGTCTCGATTCGGATGTCAGAACTAAGCAAATTATTGCAATTACGGGGGAAGCGACAGTCACGGTGACGCTACATAATATCACATGCACGTGATATTACTTGCCGGGAAAATAATACAAGATATTATCACATTGAATCTTATCACAGTGAAAAATATCACAACAAAGAATACATCACGAAAAAGAAGAATTTCATTTTATTTAATAGCAATGTGAAACATTTTTATGGAAATGGTCCCACCCCTCATAAATGTGAAAAAATATCACAAAAACTGCGAGAATTTTATACTATTATTTCAATGATTTTTGTTGTTTTGCTTGCTATTTTTTGTTTGTTTGTGAAATTAAAGAGTATGATATTTAGACATGTGATGTTTTCTTTTTAGTTTTTGTTTTCTTGGGATATTTTTGTCAGTGATGTCGTATCGTAAAACCACAGTCGAACTGTGGCAAAAATCAAAACATATTCGGTTTTTTTTCGAGTTTCTCGTTTCGAACTAAAGTTTCCAACTGTTTCTTGCCCGACAAGTGAAAACTGCCGAGGCAAATCACTCGTAAAATAGACTGATAACTTTGCAGTCTCGCTGCAGTGAAAAAATTGATATAACACGTAACAGCTTGTGGCAATTTTTTTTTTTTCTCGTAAACTCTAAATATCCAATAAGGTATACCTCCGAGTGCACTAGCTTCAGTTCTGTTTCGCGCTTTTGAAAAAAAAAAAAACTGAGTAAACGCTTCTTGAGATTTGTCAGATTGAGATCCTTACAAAAGATGATGAAAACGATTTCAACCCATCGAGTAAACATTTTTTTCAAGCTATCGAACTCGACTGTAATTTCTGAATCAATTTTGAAAAAAAACCGATTTTCCAGCTAATGATACGACGACCAAATCACATATAAGTAACATACAAGTATCGGATAAAATACAAAACATCTGAACGTCTGATTTCGGGGTATATTACACTTGTCATGGTGGTATTGGAAAATGGTTTTCAGTGATGATTATAAGTAACAAAAGCGACCACTATGCTCGACAGTACTATTGGTTCGATGATCACATGTTTCATTAATTCCCATTATGATTGCAAGTACGAAAAAATATTACTAATTATCGCCGACGGAAGCTCTCGTTCGACTTGGATATACACGTGAATGACACTGATAAATTACTAATCGTGTCTGGTATAGTTCACTGGTATTTTGTTCTCAAGGGGTTATTCATGGTGATGTGTACTCTTCGACTATTGTTGGCCGAAGCAAACAGACACGTCGAAGGAGATAAGAACCTGCGAGACCGTTGTAGCAAAGAAAAATGAGAGAATAAAAAGCAATGAGTGAAAATCATGAGCTCTACGAAAAGAAAAGACGATCATATTTCAAATGAAATTAAAAATAGAATCATGGGCAAATGTCAACAAATGGGTGAATGCGAAAATGTACCAGGCCCCTTTTCGCTCAAGAAGGACGCAACGAATTTCCGTGATCCACGCAAATTTTTTAAGAAAAAGTCAAACACGTGTACAAAATGGTGAAAAAAAACTACAAAAAATTTTACTTGCAGGAAAAAATGATACGTTTTCGTGGACTGCTGAACGGGCGATAAAAACAATTGCACTGATAAACAATATTTTCTGCGAAAGATCAATATTTTGTTGGATCCGTTCAACTGAACTTTTTGTTTAACAATCTGAAATATTTCGTCATGGCAGCATCAAATATTCTAGAAAATATTTCCGGAAAGCAAGTTTCTGACATTCCGATCGGAAATTTTGGTGTCAGTTTCCGTTGGAAACCAAATTCACAGCAAAAATTACGAATATGTTAAAAATATATAGTTTACGTGTTCAACAAAATATCGACGTTATTCAACAAAATTTCATTTCCAGTGTGTTGGAACGAAAAAGAGAAACTTACCGAAAATGAATGTCCGTTGCACGGGAAAATATCAAAACCGATACTGAGCCTGCGGGGATACAGAAGCCTGATCGCAGTTCACTAGATCGTCCGATGTATGCGGTACGGCCTGGCTGTAGACTGCGCCCTTTGGCGACAGGTCATACGGCCACTTTCTATGCGTATAATTTATTACTAGGAAACTTTTCGTCTTAATTATAAAGACACGCGTAAAAGGTGCGAGGGAAAGAATGCGAAATCCAATGGTCCAATTCGTTGACATCTATGGGTTTTTATAGTCCCGTTGGATCATTGTTACTCGGGCGGCACGCAGCCGCAAACGAGAAACACAAAGTGGGGATGCGAGGGACGATTCGTAAAATTTTTAGTTTCATCTGTTTGAGCGTTTGAAAAATAAATGTTTAACTTTGTCTTCTTTTGATGCGCATCCACACGCTGTCACTCAGAGTTTTGTTTTCTTATCTTAGCCGCATGAAATTCGAATGAGAATTTTTCCCGTGCGATTAGCCGCGAATGAGCTTGCGGTACGTCTTAGGGAAAACCTCATTTTGTCCCATCATCATCGAGATTTTCAGGGTTGCTGTAGCGACGACCATAGTAAAATAGAAAATACGAGATAAAATGATCTCGTAGTCGTAATATCGACAACAAACAGGTGTTCCTGGGTGAATATTTTTATTTACAAGATCAAGACTGTACAGAGCGTTATAGTGAATGGGTGTTAGCGATTAGATGGCAAGTGTGACGAGAGCTTGAATAATTCGGATTATGGATATTGACATAAGAGTCTTTTTGATTCGGGGCCATGCGGAGAATTCTTCAGCTCGAAAAGTTGGTCTCTGGGCCCACAGGTATGGATATTGATCATCATTTTCGCGGGAGTACTTAAATGATGTTTTCGAATGTTAATCGAAATACCTTGAAGTTAACGGGTACATGCACGTGCTGAATCATATCATTCGACGAGGCCAGTAACAGATGTTCAAAGCATAATTAATAAAGCACGTTGGACAATTTTATTCATTCAGAGATATTCTCTGAACTCCATGCACAAATTGCCTATTTTCACACTAGACTTTTCTCTAATGTATCGCGCTGAAATCTCAACTTTTCTTTTTAGAAATTCATCCACACTATTTACCGAAAGAATCCTTGTTTTAATGGAGTAGTAAATTTTTAATGAAAATGCCGACTCGGTTCATTTTGGTTCATGAGAAATGCCTCTTTGTCCAAGTTTTGAGGGTGTTATAGGTTTTTGGAGTTTTAATAACCAAAAAATCTTTTCTGCAGTTTCATTGATATTTATTCGAGAAACTTCCTTGGAAACCGAAATTGGTTTTTAGGCAAACTGTTTTTTTTTTATTCCTACAATTTATTATTAAAGTTTTTTTTTCAAACATATCCAACGCATTTATTTTTTGAAAAATTGATGAAAAATATCCGGTGGACATATTGGAGTAAGAACATTTAATCGAGTCAAAAACTATACTCAAAAACCGTAATTTGTCGTTAAGTCTGATTTTTTCTTTTATTATTAAATTTCATTGGGTATAAAGATAATTTGAACATTTTCGCTCTCAACCGCGGAATGTGTGTTGATCGACTGCAACGATATTTATGATCCCAACAGATTTTTCGATCGGAAGTACCCTACTTTTAATTACTCCATATTCATCGTCTATTTCTACCCATTGTAAAACATTTGAATCACGAAGTGTCCAGTAAACTTTTCGATCGAATATAGCGAGACTGACGGGCCTATCGACACTCGAACATAGACGGCGTCTATCAATGTAGCAATTGGCACTCGATCGCTCGTCGGAGCATTCGGAGTCGAGGGTAAAAGACTCGATGTCTCCGGTTCCCTCGTCCGCAAAATACACTCTCCGGGACAGTCTATCAAAAGCTAAGGAAATTTTAGGACCAACCAAATTTGGGATAATCGTTGTTGGACGACGCGGCCTGCTAAAGTAGAGAAAATCAATATGATATCCCGAAAAATCGGACTTGAAAACAACTAATTTTTTTTTATGCCCCGGTACGGTTAAAATATCGAGGGGTATTTCTGCAAAAGTGTAATTCCGTCTTACACCATTGTAAAGACTGATTTCATCGATTCTACAGATATTAGTGATGGACAGGGAAATGACATTATTTTCGCGATCAATATCAATGCCTCCTAAATGCTGGCTGTAAAGAGGCGTTGCTATGAGTCGAGCTTCATTTCTGAGAGTATCGAAGCTCTGAAGGGCGTTGGTAAATTGGTCGTCGCAGATAAAGTTCTGGGCGATAAGATCGGGGACAATTCGGCTGATGCTAATTGGCGTTAGCGTCTGCTCGATGCGCACTTTCCCGAGGATTTCTTCACGATACTGAAGAAATTTTTGACGCGCAGCGATCGCCAAATAATGTGGTTCGGATATGGTACTGCAGGCATGGAAATCGGTTCCCAACACTCGATCAACTCGGCAGACGCATGTTTTCTTACGGTTTGGAGCAAGGAGGCAGAGTTCTTTGCACTTGTGTCCATAGCAAGGATTTGGCGATTGTGGCTTCAGATATGGGTTATAAATTGCTATGTCGGAGATCAAGGCTGACGCAGTGACGATGGTTCTCTCAAAACTAGTGCCTGCCAGATTAACTTTTTTTATCGAGTTCGTATTCCACTCGCTCCAATACAAATTACCATTGTAAACCGCTAACGAGCGAATTTTTCTTCCATATATTTGTGTGAAGCAAGTGCGATCCGTGCCATCCAATCGAGTCGATTCTACAGCATCATTTTCTGAATCGATCCAATACAAACGTTGCCTCGTGTAATCGATCGCGAGATCTCTTGGTCGATGGAGATCTTTCGTCACTATGGTTCTCGGTCTACTCCCGTCCATTCCAGCTGTCCAAATCGAAGGAGTCTTCCCATAATCGCTCCAGAACATTTCACCTTTCATTGGATTAAGTACCAAGCCTCCTGGCATATCTAGTATGGATGAGTTTGTCAATACTGTGCAGTATGAGCCACTTTCTGTACAGACACCTATGTGCTTCTTAATAGTGTCGATAAAATATACGTTTCCTGTGATCCAATCGACTTTCAATTTTTCAGGTGCAAGCAGACCTGAAAAATGAACCAAAAAATAAATCAAGAAGATAAATGCCTGAAAACTTCTTCAACACCATTTTTGAAATCCCTTCATTTTCAATCGAAGGAATAATTCAATCGATCTAGAGTTTCCGAATAAATATTTGACGGCATCGCGCGTCTGCTGGCCCGAGATTCGGCGGAGTATAAATTTAACTGGAGACTAATTACGTTACCATGCTCCCCGTCGATTGAGCCATAAATCATCACGATTGATACCGTAATTGCTGAGAACAAGCGTTTGCACAGGCACGATTAAGCCAAAAGTTCAGTGTGTGTGCGTGTATATATATGCGCGCAGACGACACAATCAAAGAGCTCTCGATGCCCATCAAGACCGAATTCCGTGAAAGCAGACGATCTTCGATGACAAAAGCGACGAGTTTCTATTACCGTCGTTAAGTTAGCACGTCAATTTTCGATTTAACACTTATTTATCTTGAGACTCGGGAGAGTCTCGGCGATAATCGAGTTCGTTAAATCAAAAGATTTATAAATCAAATGTACTTTTCCCGGCTTTTTTCCCGTAGAGAGGATTCGCCATGATTCAATTATACTGATGTAACGGGATTTTTTCGTACTATGTTATTCCCCCTCGTCTCGGCAGGCTCCTCGTTATTTTATTTCCTTATTTTATCAGTCGCAAAGAAAATTATTTACCTGTATCTGCAACGATTTCGGTATGAGCTTCTCTCCCGAGCGAGGTCCTCATTATTGTCTTTTCATCGACGTTTATGTTCGACCAGTACAAGCTATTCGGCCAAGGTGTGGTTGCAATCCCGACAACTCTATTTTTCTCATTTGTTACGATAGGAAAATCTCTGCCGGTCCGGAAATATATTGCTCGAATTTCTGAACCCACAGAGTAGAACAGCCTCCCGTCATCTGTGAAGAGTAAAACGCCGCGAACTGATTTGCTGTATAGCGATGCGATATCATTGAAAATATAATTATTGGAATCGCATCTACATCGCGTCCAGAGAGACTACAATGAGTTCTGGATTCTCCATAGATTTTTCAATACTTTTCGGATTTTTTGGACAAGCAATATTCATAGTTTTAATCATCTCTCTCTCGAGCTTCCACACAGCGCCCTTCCGGGCCTTCTTGCCCGGGTTCTTTACCTTGATATTTTTTTGCAGTTGCTACGATGACGAGGAGACTCATCCATATTGCCAACGTGTGTTGTCGAGAATACATCTAAAAGCATTTTGTTAATTTCTTTGAACCATTTCCACGCTACACCAAATTCACCTCCGTCAAATGCTGAAAATATGCTTCAAACACCCGCAAGGCTCTGGGAACACACGCGCTCTTTGAGTATAATAAATGCCGCCCTCGCCAATCTTGTATTTGAGTGAGTCGTTCATTTTCAATTCGAGTTGTTTAAATATTTCGTGTCGTTATATTCCAAGAGCTGATAAGATCCATGAATGGGGGACAAAATAAATTCCGTTAATAAAAAATAAAGCGGCAATGAGAAGAAAATGTAAAAAAAAATCAGACCTACTACGTAAAATTTGAATATTCGTACAGTTTTATCTTTAAGGAGGTATTACCGTCTGGAAACTTTAAAAATTCCATTTTTTTTTTTTTTTGCATTTTCTTATAATTCAGGGTTGTGAGAAGGTGTCTCCAAAGTATCATACGAATGCGTGTATAAAACTGAGAAATTTAGCTCCGTTCGAATCGCCTATGCCGGTTGGTGCTAGCCGTTCGTAAACTTGGCACGAAATTTCGTAATAGTGCCCGATAATTTTTCTTTAAAAGTTTGAAAAATCGACAGGAAAAGACTCTGGCGCGAATTCCATCTGAAATGGAGTGGAATGAATCGTGCGTCCAACACGTGGGGAATGACATTGAATCGGTATAAGCAAATTAACACGGCGGCACGTGTTGCGGGGCATACGTGCAGCAAATATATGAGTTGTGTCAGGCAACGAGATAAATACGTCCATCATTTTACATTTCCAAGAAGCCATTTTCATTTTATTTATTTAAACAAGTTGTATCCTTTCGTTTGTTCAAAGATATTTTCCGATAACCGTGTTTGCTGCTTGGAGTGCTACTTTTTCCTAATATATATCGAATTGAATGACATTTCCTCGACTTGGCATGACAGATGTTCGGATACATTATTGTTTACAGAATAAATATCCAATTGATTATTCAAAGTTGGGTCTAACGTGACTCATATTCGTTACGTGACTCTATCGGCTCGTGGCAGCGGTTTTAATTATTTAAATTCATCGTATCGATATTTAGTAATGGGTTATTGAACCTGAATGAAGAGAAAACTCTACACGTTCCTTGTGAAAGGGAAAATTATTTTTTTGTTCGTTTGAATTATTCGAAGAATGTTTTCCTGTATAAAACACTCGATGTTCCTTGCGTCAAGACTCATTTCTAAATAATTAAGTACATTCTAAGCAAACAGCGATGTGTATCAATTTTTTTTACAAGATTTTCTATCCGTTAGTATTGTCAAATGATTGTGTCTCTAAGTAAGAAAAAAGGAGTGAACGATCGCAGGAAAAAAACGACATGAAGAGAGAACATTGAAAAAAAAAAAACTGGAAATATTACCTCCAAAGAAAAAAGAGAAAGAAAAAACTAGAAACAAGATTTTTTCCTGCATTGGAAGTCGAGAGTAAATGTTATAAACGAAAACGAACTTACCGAGACTGAATGTATTTTGAGCTGAAAAACAGACATGCGGAGGTTACCGTATGACTGATATGACTGATTGATAGGCAATCCATCGTAGAGACATTTTACCGTAGGCAAAAAAGGCGACGTTTATACACGTTGCCATCTGTGCGTCTCAGATACAAAGACCTCCGCTTGTAACTGATGAATTTTCTTGGCAAAAGGTGAAAAAGCAAGAATATAGGAAGGAGGGAGGATCCGCTGTCCGCTGTTGTTTCAACTTCAACGTTATTGAATCTTTCACAATAATTTTTATAAATTATTGTGGCATCATTTTCTGGTAGCTCGTGCTCCTAAAAAATAGCCGAAACTTTGACACTCTAAATTTTGACAGTTTTTGACCAAATTCAGAAAAAAAAACAAACTGCAAATGGAAATTTGCAAATTTATTCCTCAACATTCTCAAGATGCGCGATGCTCAAAGCTCCCTCTACGAGGAAGCCGAATTTGCAGCGTTTCTTCTATTTGCATTTACATTATATAATTTCGACATTTTTGCTGGGAAGTAAGGAGGAAGTACAGACTTTTACACAATATCTTAGAAAATTTGCGAAAAATTAAGTGGTTGGCTGCATTTTTTCTGAAAAACTAAGATTTTCGTGAAATTCGAAAACCCATAAAATTCAAACCGTTGACGGCGTCGACACTCTTTTTTTAAATTTAAAAATTCCGTAGAATACATATTTTTCTAGTAATTCAAAGAAAAATTCACAGAGAACGAAGAGCTGGTATTGATTAGCATCTGTGCAAAACAGGAGCTCTGTAGATCAATAAACCGTTCTCGAGTTATAAACGTTTGAATTTTACAGTGCGAGAACACGCTCACACACACATCCGGTCATTTTTTCTAGACATGATTTTTCAATGGTTTGGGACATTTTAATAAGCGCATTGACAATAAAAAATGGAGAAAAAAAATTTGTTACCGTCACATATTCCTCTATGAGGTTCTCTATGGGGAAGCCTCGGGGGAAGCAATACTGTTGCTCTGTTAAAATCTCTCGGAGAACCAATGAACTATGATGCATAGTAATTTTTTGTATAATTTTCTCTCCGTGTCACTGAGTTTTAAAAAATATTTATTTATTATTTCTAGCAACTCATTAAAATACGCGCCACAAGGTTTCATACGCGGTTCGGCACACTACTTATTTGTCGATATTTCAACAATCAATTTAATTCACTAAAAATAATTTTTACATTTTTGCTCTCAATCGAGGACCGCATATTAATCGACTGCAACGATATCCATAATCCCAAAAGAGTTTTCGATCGGAAGTACCTTACTTTTAATCGCTCGATATTCATCGTCTATTTCTACCCATTGCAAAACATTTGAATCGCGTATTGTCCAATAAACTTTTCGATCGTATATCGCGAGGCTGACAGGATTCTTGACACCTGAGCACAAGACTTTTCTATCAGTGCAGCAGGCATGACTCCTCTGGTCGCTGAGACATTCAGAGTCAACTGCAAAAGACTCGATGTTCCCGGTTCCCTCATCCGCAAAATAGACTCTGTGGGTAAGTCCATCAAAAGCCAAAGATATTTTAGGACCAATAAGATCCGATACGATAGTTTTGTGATAAGACGGTCTTTTGAAGTGCAGTCGATCGATACGAAATCCCGTAGAATCCGACTTGAAAACAACGAAACACCTTGTTGCCGTAGGAATGCTCAAAATATCTTGTGGCACGTCGTTAAAAGTGTAATTCGACCTCGTGCCATCGCGGAGACTCATTTGGTCGACGCGATGGATATTAGTGACGGACCAAGAAATCATGTGATTTCTGTGATTGATATCAATGCCGCCTAAATACTTGCTGTAAAGAGGCGCTGCCATGAGTAGAACCTCATGGTTTTGAGGATCGAAGCTGTAAAGGGCGTCGGTGAATTGATCGTCGCTGATGAAATTTCCCGTGCCTCGATCAAGGACAATTCGACTCATGCGTATCGGCACCGGAGTCTCATCGATTCGGGCTTTGCCGAGAACTTCCCCATGATAATGGAGAATTTTATCACCCGCAGCGATCACCAGGTGCGATTGCTCCGAATCGGATATGCAGGAATGAGAGTCCGAACTCAACACTCGACCGATTCTGCAGGCGCAAGTGTATCCATCGTTCGAAGCGAGAAGACAAAGTTCTTCGCACTTGGCTTTACCGCAAGGATTCGGCAATTCTGGTTTCAAGGAGGAGTGATAGATTTCCATGTCGTAAATCAATGCCGATGTGTGGATATAAGTTTTGAGATCTTTCCAGTCTCCCATCCTCACCGATTGAATCGTTCTCGTGTGCCAATCGCTCCAATACAATTTTCTATCAAATATTGCTAGCGAACGAAGCTGCAGGCCTTCCATTCGTACCTCACCACGATGATCCTCCCCATTGAATCCCACTGAGTCTATAGAATCGAATTTGGAATCGATCCAGAACAAACGCTCGTCCGTATAATCGATCGCCAGACTTTTTGGCCAACCAAGATTCTCCGTCACAATAGCCTTCGCTTCATTTCCGTCCATTCCAGCTCTCCATATGGAAGGTCGCTTTCCAGTTTCGCTCCAAAACATGTCACCTGTCGAAGGATGCAGTGCAAAATCCTCTGGCGTGTCTGGCACAATTGCACCTGAGTCGAACAATAATTTTGTACAATGCGAACCACTCGCATTGCAGACGCCTATGTGCTTCTTATGTTTGTCGATGAAATATACATTTCCTGTCACCCAATCAATAGTCAATCGGTCGGGAGCGAACAGACCTGAAAGAGAACAGAATTGAAAAGAAAAATGTCAAGAATATGCCAAACACAGAGTTGTCTTAATCAGCAGCTAAAAAAAGGAAGAAATATCAGTATTGATGTTGCTTCCTTTTTCTCACTGATATCGAGCACGTCTTTTCGAACACCAGCACCGTCGCCATCCAAACGCAAAAACCCGGCAAAAAAAACTCTGAATAATGTTCATCGACCGTATATATGAGTGCCATAGTGCATCAGGACCTCGCATAGTTGTCGGCCACACTCTCGGAATGTCACAATAAGCGATTAGAAACATTAGAGACATTGGATATGAAACGAATTTGACGTGTCGACAGACACAAAATATATTCAGTAAATAATGAAAATTCTCCACATTTAGGCTTTTCACAACCCATTCCTTTATAAGTAACTATACGAGAAGCAATCACTTTTCATTAACTTATTACTATCACATGTCGACTTCATTTACTTGAATTTTGTATGAACGTTCTCGGCACCAAAACTAATAGTTTTCTCCTGGAAAGAAAAATTTTCTGACGTTTAGAATTTGAGATATTTAATTTCCGATTTTTCAATTTTCCCATCTGGACGCTTGTGAATTCAAGTCACATTTCGTTAAAAAGTTGCAAGCAAAAAACACAAAAACGCGGCTTCAATTTACACGCGTTGAGATGGGAAAAGTAAAAAAACTGGAAATTAAATATCTCAAATTCTGAACGCCAGAAATGTTTTTTTCGCTGGAGGAAACTGTTAGTTTTGTTGCCAAGAAAGTTTATTCAAAATTTTGGAAGATACCTTTAAAATATTTCTTCCTTTCTAATCAGTGTAAACAAAAAGTTATTTACCCGTGTCTACAATGACTTTGGGATCAACTTCGTCGACCGAACGCTGCATTATTGTTTTTTCATCAACATTTATATTCGACCAATAAATAATGCTTGGCTCTGCGGTGGTTGCAACAGCCACCACTCGATGCTTCGTATCGTCATCGAAGAAGGAAGTATCGATGCCGCTGCTAAGATCCAATTTCCGAATTTCTAGCCCGATAGTGTAGAGCAGCATTCCTTGCTCATCTGTAAGTATCAGAAGGTCAACTTAGACGCTACTTATGATGAAGATTCGCACCAGAAAAAAGAAAACATTTTAATCATCAAGCGGTAACCTTATTTTTATCAATTCCGGTGACCCGAGGTCACGAATGACCTCAATTTTGAAAAATTCATATCTCTCCAATAAAATTTAACGAAAAGGGTTCAATGGCCTCATTCTTTTCATTTTTTAATGCAGAGTCACGTGAGCCTGGGGCAATTTTGTTTGAAGTGAAAAAATGAGTGAAAAATACAGTGAAACGATAAAAAACTGCAGAACGAAGAGAGAAAGGACGCGGGATTTAAAGTCGCCTGCGCGTCGTTTTTAACCCCATAAGTTATCGTTCTAGAGTCAAGGATAATAATTCGAATCCCTTGTAAAAACCGCTGAACCGATTTAGATGAAATTTGGTAAGGAGATTGTTTGAGCCCCGGGGAAGGACATGGAATATTTTTTATCACGGAAATCATCCCTTGGGGATGTGAAAAGGGGGTGGAAGTTTGTATGCATCGCTTCGCCCGTCTCCAGCTGCTGATGTTCGTGTTTTGTATAGGAAAAGATTGTCAGAAAATATCGTGAAGCTCTCTTCCTAATGTCGACCTTTTTATTCTCATTGCATGGATTGGATGGTCCTGCTTCCTGATGCTTACCTTCATAGTATGCTGCGTTTGGAGCCAAGACCAGGAGGCACATCCATGTCATAAACTTGTATCGTACCGGAGGCATCTGAAGGATTTGTATTTTCAATTGCGTAAGAATATTTACAGAATTTACCAAGTTCTTGGTGTTTATGGACTCAAGTTTTTTCAGATTAGAAAAAATAGTTGAAATCGCGGACGCCATTGTACGTGGATTTTATAAACCCAAACATATACGTTCGGCCAAAGTTTCTTTGCGACTTTCGAGGAATCAATCATTACGGATTATTGCATGCGAAATACTCCGGTAGGTTCCGCAAGTTCCATATCCCACGAAACTGTCTCATCGCTAAAACGATTTGTAAAGCTGCGGCGTGCTTTTCAGTAGGAATATGAAGAATAAAAATGATTTGTCTTGAGAGGAGGAAAAGGAAAAACTTGATCGTTCTTGTCCCTACAACTTCCGCAATGAAATAATCAGTGGCTCGGTCGACATTTGGAACATTCCGTTTGCTCGCATATTTTATATAAACCCTCCGTGGTCACACGGGGTCTGAATGACCCCAGCCATGTTTAAAGGCCTTGCCACGTTGTCAGGATCGTTCCGAATGACCCATAAAAATTCAGGGCATTAGTTTGAATCTTTCGGAATAAGAATATCATGCCAAAAAAATTTCATCCAATTTTCAAAATGGCGAAAAAAAAATCAGCAAGGAGGCAATGTGTGAAAAAAAAAATTTCCGGCACCCTAAAGAATCGTTGGCGATCCAATAACTTGTAGTGATTTCTAGGTCAACGTTGTGCTCGGGGTCATTTAGACCCCTGGTGACCACGGAGGGTTAAGAAAAAAAATGTCTGTCTTACTGAAATCTAAATCTTTGTAAAGTTCGATGTCAACCAACTTCTCACGATTTACCAAATCCTGCTGTGTTTATTTTAATAATTACCATCGCTATTCGCATTCTTCGACATATAGGTTTCCTTTTTATTTCATATTTATTTCCCGCCGCGCTGAGAATTATTCCGAAATTAACTGAGAGAACAAAAGTCAAAAATATGATCTCGTACGAATGGATTGTCAAGATATTGACTAATACGATCGTAACAATGGATAACGAACTTTCAAATAAAAATGATATGGCGTTTTGAATAAATGAAATAACTTTCCGGAGAATTCTTGTCGGAACATAAAGTTTATTTGATTCAACAGCTTATTTCTTTGTTTTATTATACACACTTCTTGCATGGCTTTTACATCGCAGCCAAGTAATGAAAATAAATGCGAAGCAGAGAAGACACTAAAACACGCTTAGATGAATAAAAAAAACGATAAAACGAAAATTCGTCCAATTTATACGCGAAAAAATATTGAATTTTTGTTATCACAGAATTTTACATTATTATTCTAGTTCGGAAATACATATCTATATTTTATTGTTGTATGAATCCACTCCGCTCGACAGACTGCTGCCAGGCCCGATCTTTCGATGATTGAGATATTTATCGAACGGACGGAGTATACAGTTTTGGAAGAAACAACTGTGCTGACTTTGTACTTATTCGTCTAGACTTGGGCGCTGCTGCTTTTTGCTTGACGTACTGAGACGAGATAACACGCCGAAGCATAAATTCGCCCGTGTCGATGATTCACGAGGGACTCTTGATGCCTCTTTGTCAATCGACAATAAATTTCTCCTTTTCCCCCTCATTTTCTGTGCATCAACTTCGACCACCAAAATTTTTGGATCGTCACACGTTGCTGCCGTCACATATGAATATCGATCGCGATGTATGAAAAGACGTTCGAAAAAATATGTCAAAAATGCTCGGTCGGTAAATATCACGTAAGCAACATAATAACGAGAACCTCCTGCTCCCTTATTCAGTAAAAAAAAAACGAAGTAGTTTTCTTCATTTATAATCAAATAATCAGTTTGATTTAAAAAACCGCGTCGAGTCCCGATCAATATGTTGATTGGAGGACAACGCGGAGCCACGTGGTTGGGAGAAAAAAAAAAGTTTGAAATTAAAAAGAGTTTTGTCAACTTTATTTTCGGAAAACACGATTATTTATTTTGTATTCTTGCCACGATTTTACGTCGAATGCGATGAATTCTATTTGCATCGACTAAATGATTGAACAAAAATATTTACTTCAACATGTCGAAATGGCTGCATGCTGGTTTGACACTTGACACTTTGTTATTGTGTCGCTGAAGATCTAACCTATAAAATCGGAATTTATCAAGAAAAGATAATAATGCGCGTGTATCTCGAACTCGACTAAACAAATTTATAAAAATGTACTGAAGAAAAATCGTTCGTGTTGATGCAAAATGTATGGATTTAATAAAAACAATGAAAGTTAAAACTTCGTGGATTATAACCTCAAAATAGTGGAACGTCGATACCAAAAATCACAACATGATGAATAATTCAAGGGAGAAACTCCACAAAAGATACAGTTGCGATAAATCCAACAGTGCTTATCGTTCCTCATCGAAAAAGAGTAAACATCGTGAGGATGAAACAGAGGGGAATTACAAAAGCTCGAAAATGCATAGAACCGAGAATTACGATCGGAAAAATAGACGCAAAGTCACGGACATCGAGACTTCTCGCTACGAAACCTTCGACAATAATTATTCAATAACGAAAAACACATACGAGTTTAATAAAGTATTTTCCTCGAATCCGAATCTCGTTCAAGACACCCAAGACTTTTGGCAATTTGTACAAAAGTATGAAAGCGTACAAAGAAAATTGGGGCACAGGGAAGACTCTCGTGCGGAAGAGTCTTCCAACTCGATCGGCGTTTCCGCAGTTTACGACAAATCGCACAATATTAACATCAACCTAAGCCCTGACTTTGACGAAACAATCGCTTGCATACCCAAAACCGTGGAGCTGGGCAAGGAAAAAATCAAAAAATTCAAAAACGTTGTCGTCCTTTATCTCGATTTCAAACAAAAAGAAAAATTCAATAAATTGAAAAAACTGCGAGCGGATCAAGCCAATTTACCAGTCGCGCAGTACAAAAGTCAAATTATCAACGCAGTAAGAGAAAAAAGCGTCGTCATTATCGCAGGAGATACCGGCTGCGGAAAGTCCACGCAAGTTCCGCAGTATTTGTATTCGTCCGGTTTTGAAAAAATAGGTGATTTTTGAATTTTTATTATCGCGGCACATTTTCCCATTATTCACGGAAATTCATCAGTTTTTTGTTTTTATTTTCCATCTTTTAATCTCATGTTTTTATCCTTCATGGACTTTTTCAGGCTGCACTCAACCCAGACGCATCGCTTGCCTTTCCCTCGCCAAGAGAGTGGCTTTCGAGACCCTGACTGAAAACCGCAACGAAGTGGGATATCAAATACGTTTTGAAAAACAGAGAAATCAGCATACGAAAATAACTTTCATTACAGAAGGATTGCTTTTACGACAAGTAAGAAACTTTACTGCAAGCCTTGTGGAACGAATTCAAAGTAGCACGTAAAATCCGTCTTGGACGACGATTGGTGATTGAATTGTAGAGACAAACCGAGCAACCAACTCGAAATAATGAAATTGGAGGATTCAATCACAATGAAAAATGTCCTTTCACGAATCGTACGATTTTTTATGGCAACCTGGATCATGAGGATCCTTTTTGTCCTGCTTGAAGAGAAAAATTTGTGGAATACTCTCCATTGATTCTACTTCAAGGTTTCGTAGTTGTTATGGTCGTTGCCTTTTTTGTTTCTTTTTCATTCTTCGTTCTCCCGTTTGTTATCGTTTTACCGTATTTTTCACGAATTTTTTCACGTCAAGCTAAATTGCCCCAGGCTCACGTGATCCTGCATTAAAAAACGAAAAGAATGAACGTAAGTTGATGCCTTTTCGTTAAATTTCACTGGAGATATGAATTTTTCAAAATTCAGGTTACAGGAATAGGTGAAAAAATAAGATCATCGTTCTAGGGTTAAAGAGAAAATTTTTCGAACAAAAGCTGGCGTTTGGGTCGATGAGATCCGTACGATTCGCGAAGGAAAGAATTTCTCGAATTAATTATACTTTTGCGAAACTTCTGATGTTCGAATTTCGTGTAAAGATTTGTTGGATTTCGATGTCAATACGTTTGAATATTTAAATTAGGTTTCTGGTGATTCTGGATTGGCCCAGTACGACGTTATAGTGCTGGACGAAGTACACGAGCGTCATTTGTACGGAGACTTTTTATTGGGCATCATGAAGTGCATTATTCATCAACGTCCGGATCTCAAATTGATACTCATGTCCGCAACCATTAATCTGCAATTATTCAGTAACTATTTTGCAAGCGAAGAAGTCCGAGTAATTCAAGTGAGTTTATCAGTCAAATTAGGATTCTCTTTGAAGCAGACTTTTGTGTTTCTTCATGAAAGTTATAGACGTCGAGTTCGGAAGCTTTGATGCTCGGAAAATCCGATAATAATTGCTTTTTGTCTGGCAGGTTCCTGGACGTTTGTACCCCATCGAGCTGATGTACAAACCCATTACCATTGTCGATGCTGCCACCAAAAGGAGTCGTTTCAATCCGAGTCCATACGTCGGAATAATGCAACTTATCGATCACAAGTATACAGGCATGTTAATTTTAATTTTCCAATAAGAATCGTCATTATCGCCAAAAAATGACGAACAGTTAAAAAAAAAATTAAAAAAAATAAGTAAATGCTCTGACAATTAATTATTTATGGCAAATAATTGACTTTTGATTTTTCATCGTTTTTAGCTGACGACAAAGGAGACTTGCTTATTTTTCTTAGTGGAATGAGCGAAATCACAGCGGTCGCAAATGCCGCTAAAGATTACGCGCAAAAGAAAAATAATTGGATCGTTTTGCCACTGCATAGTACGTTGTCGATAGCGGAGCAAGATAAAGTACGTGCAGGACTCGTAGAAATTTCCAATCGTTACTGACATGACGAAGTTTTTTCGTTCACACTTCGTTTTGAATTATTTTCGGATTTGAGACGTCACAAAAATTCATCGAGCACGTTTTGCCAAAGAATTTTTCCACTGACAACTTTTTTCTTCATTTTCCAAGTTGATCAATTTTTTCGTGGCCTTCTCGATGGTGTATCGTCTCTATGGGTCGCTTATACGTTCCATGGGTTCACAGGTTTTTGACTATCCACCCGATGGCGTAAGAAAATGTATCATCTCTACAAATATCGCAGAAACTTCGATCACCATTGATGGTATTCGGTTCGTTGCTGACAGCGGCAAAGTCAAAGAAATGAGCTACGACTCAACCTCCAAAATGCAAAGGCTCAAGGAGTTTTGGATAAGCAAAGCGAGCGCCGAACAGAGAAAAGGTAGAGCCGGGAGAACGGGACCCGGAGTTTGTTACAGGTACTTTGCTCATTTTCAAAAATTTCCCCAAATCATTTTCTATGTTTGACAATTCAGAAAACGAAACGACTAGTTCAAGAATTCTATGAATTTATTGAAATCGTTTCGACAAAATCGAATATTTACGCGGAATTTTCCATTCGTGATATCTTGCTGGAGATTTAGTGAAATAAATCAAATCACTTTTCGTTATATAACAATAAAGTAATCCTTACTTGCCACAACTCTGTAGAATCACGTACTTGCCACCCATGGGATAGATTTGTATCCCAGTGACAAAAATTGTTATAAAAAATTAACTAATGAATATTTCGACATTGTTTGTTTTACAACAATGTTCAAATTTCCAAAAATAATAAATAATAATAATAATAAATAANTGGCTCAGTGGTAACGAGCCCGGCTCCCACACAGCGGGCCCCGGGTTCGATTCCCGCCGCCGACACCAATGGATTTTTCTAAGTGTCCCAAGCTGTACTCTCTGTGGTTCGGAACCCACGTAAAATAGTAGGTCCATCGAGTTAAGTAGTGTGGAACAAAAAGAAAAATTGGGAGATAATAACAAAAATTGTGAGATAATGAGAACTGTGGAAAAAACTCGAACATGTAAAAACCCGAGAAGGGTATGCATGGGAAAAACTCCATTACTACTAATTACTAATAATAAATAAATGAAATAATAATAATAGATAAACAAAAATAATAATAATAATTAATAAATAAAATAAATAATAACAATAACATTTTTAAATTTAAATAAAGCTTTTAATATTACAAGCTTTTTTAAAAAGATCGTTTCACAAATGTTGTAAAACATATGTTTTACAACAATTTCCAAATTTCCAAAAATAATAAATAATAATAATAACAAATAAATAAATAAAATAATAATTAAAAAATTTACAACAATTTTCAAATTTACAAAAAGCTTTCAATACTGAAAGCTTTTTTCAAAAAGATTATTTCCTTTATATAGCCAAAAATTAAATTTAAGTACACTAAAAAAATGGTAAATCTAACAAAATTGGAAAATCGACTATTTTCCTTAATAAGCCCTGGGCAGTTTGTAACCGAAGGTGGCAAGTAAGGATTAAAAACTCTGAATGCATAGAGTTAATTATGAATTAGGAATATTTTGAATAAATTTGAAAACTTCAACATGACAGAATTTATTCGGAAGAGGAATATACGGAACTGGAAAATTATTCAGCACCTGAAATTCAACGCATTCCTCTCGACTCGTTGCTTTTACAAATGATGGCGATGGGGCTTCCAGATGCTCGGAAATTTCCTTTCATAGAAGCTCCACCTTCCGAAAGTTTGGAAATTTCGATCTTGTCGTTGAAGGAACATGCAAGTATCACAATTGAGTTTTTTTTTGTTTTTTGTTTTTTAATGATTGCTGAATTCCATAATAATTCACGATAATGTGGCTCTTTGTTTTACAATATTGTGAAAATCGATGAGTTCTTAAGAATCGCTGATTCGTGTAGGGCGCTTTGACCGAAGACGAAAAACTTACCTGCATCGGAAAAACATTATCGAGGCTACCAGTCGATATCACAATTGGTAAAATGTTGATAATGGGCTCGATATTCCATCAAGTCGAACCAGTGCTTTCGGTGGCTGCTGCCCTTAGTATTCAGAATCCATTCGTTAACAATGCATTCAAGGATAAAGAGTCCGAGGTACTTAAAAAACTCGTAAATTTTTATTTGAATAGTTTCGTGTAACTTTGCAGTCGATCGAGAACGAATTTCTCGATTGATTTTGTTTTTATTTATTATCAACGAAAATTCCTGTGGGATAAAAAATTCAGGGAATTTCTGTTTGACAGACGTTGAGGAAGAAACTAGAATCCGATCATGGAGACCCGATAACTTTATTGAACGCGTACAAAGAGTGGCTCGAAATCAAACAAGAGAGTAGTCAGGAGTCGAAAGCTGGTCGGAGCTCCAGTCGGAAATGGTGCAAACGACGAGGCATTGAGGAGCAAAGATTTTACGAAATGACGAAGCTGCGGGCTCAATTCAAAGAATTACTTAACGTGAGTGAAGTTGAAATAATTTATTCCTCGTTTCGTTCAATGATAATCGAGTATGCACGAAACGTACGAGAATTTAATTAAAAACAAAATTTTAATATTAACAGGACTGCAATTTACTGAAAAACGTGTCAGAATCGAAAGCTCCGGTATCGAGTGCCGAGCGTTCGATGAGGCACGGTGAATTGAAGCTGCTCAAGTCTCTGAAAAGAAATTACAACCAATCGGCCCAGCGAAAGAGAAAACAATTAAAAGTCGAGGCATACGACATAGAAATTGAGGACGAGGATAAAAATGATGAAGAAATCGACATCAAAGATGTTGAATTTCGCATGAGAAACGATTCATCCCAAGTTCAAAATTTGTTGACCGCAGCGACTGCCTGCTCGTACAAAGACTTGACGATGCTCAAACTGATTTTGTGCAGCGGCTTATATCCACAATTCGCATCCGCAGACGAATTCAATTACTGCAAAGTAAGGTCAAGCCTTTTTCATCATTTAACAAAAAAGACCGCCATCGTTCTCCCGTTTTTAAAAATCGTTTAACCGCATTTTTTTATCACTCATTTTTCGACTTTAAGCAAAATTGCTCCAGGCTCACGTCATCCTGAATTAAAAAACGAAAAGAATGAGCCCAAGTTGAATCGTTTTCGTTAAATTTTACCGGAGATATGAATTTTTCAAAATTGCGCTCAATTATACGATGTTGAAGTTCCTATCGTTGGAATACAACGAAATCTAATGATATTTTTATACAGTGTTCGTCAACGATAATGGGACAGTCCTATTTGCCATTAGAAAACTTAAGAAAAATTGTGACGATCGTATTAACTATCAAAATAATGAATAAAATATATTTTTCGTTCCATTCCAACGATGCGAACTTCAGTACCATAAAAAAACGATGTTGAAGTTTGCATCGTTGGGATGCAACGAGAACTGATCATTTTTTCTACCAGAGGGCAAAATTTTCATACTGTATTCGTCAACGATAATTCGACAGTTTCCCTCGCTATTGGGAAACTGAATTCACCAGAAAAATTGAAACGATCGCATTGATTATCGGAATAATGAATAAAAAATATATTTTTAGTATTGTTCCAACGATCCAAACGTCAGCATCATTCCTTTCTGACCCCAGATTACCGGAATAGGTCAGAAAAATGAATAAGGTTACCGTTGTAGGATTAACCATAGGACTAGAAACCCATTTTTTTACCTTTAAACTCCAAACTGACGTGAATTTTCGTAAAATTGTTCTGAAAGCAATAATCTGATTAATAAGTACGCGAATCTTTATGTTTTCTCGTGCCAGAGAGAATGACGAATAGAAAATTGAATTCCATCAAGGTTTAAATGGCGAAAAATGGATTTAAATACTTGAGAGCACTGAATAATAAACTCAGAAACGTAATTCGAAGTTTGCCTCGGTTCATATGATTTTATCATTTAAGTGAAATGTCAATTCATCTGTTTCACAGTCAATGAACGAGCAATTATTCCACACGAAAGCCAAACCTTACGTCGCTCTACACCCCATGAGTTTTTTTGGCAATCATCCTCAAGTTTTACAATTGGAGGAGCCCGAAATCACCATGATCCCTGGATTCAAATGCAAAACTCCGGTCAGCCCGAAGCACCAGTTACTCACATACTTGTAAGTTGCTTACAGCGCTTCAACCCGTGATATTCATTATTTATGTTTTGATGCGATCTATTCGTTGCACAAGTCCGGGGGAAATGACCGACCAGCAGATCCACGTGTTTCTCGAACATTTTTGGTATTTTGCGACAAAGAAAAGCGGAACTCTCTTGCCTGTCGAATAACGTTAACTTTTTTGTGTGCAGGTCACTCCTCGAAACGACGAAACCGTATTTGGTGAATACACTTCGAATGCCTGCTGCCCAAACACTTTTGCTTTTTTCTCGACAGATCGATACGAACGCAGTATTTTCAACGTACGTAGAAAAAAATAAATAATAAATGAGTAGCTCTCAGTTCGCTATCGATAGAAATTTCGTAGAAACATTAACAAAGTTGTTTCGTTGTCGCAGACTCGTATGCGATTCGTGGCTTTCGTTAGAATTCCCGATTCCCGACACCGGACAAACGTTACTGATGAAAGCAACAAAATTGCGGAGAAAATGGGATTTGCTGCTGACCAAGCAGCTGCAAGGTACAAACGATAAATTCTAGAAAGATTCTCAACGTGTATATTACATTAACCGAACAACCGCGACTTGCGCGCTTCCAACTCCAAGAAACTCCGATAAACAGCCAAGTTACCAAAACGCGGGATCAAAATCTTCGATGTTAGATTTCTCGGGAATGGCTGAACGGATTTTTTTCCACCAACGACGCATTTTAATGATAAAAAATCGTGGAAAATTCAAATCAAATATGAAATTTTTTCGTCGGCCCGTTTACCCGTTAAAACGATTTAAAGTTTCTGTGACCGCGTCTCCTGATTTTCAGTCGTATTTTGACATCGCAGTCAATGATTCTTAATGTCAATCGCGAGAGTGAACGTTAATCGACTGGTGCATTATTTTCCAAACACAAAAGTGTCGCAATTTTTAAAAAAGTTACCTTTTATTTTTCAAGGAGCCTGTTTTGGATTTTAAAAACCGTTTTTCAAAACTTGATGCACGCAGTCGACATAAAAACTGCCTACGTTTGTGTTTAATTTTGGAACAGAACATTCTCACAGTGTACTCTTAATTGTTAATTGTTTTTCAGATCTTACACCCACCGACGAAGAATCCGAAGATGCCAGACAAATGGAAGACGAACTGAGCCACGATTTAATTAAATTCATGCACACAACGGTCCCGTACACAGTGAAGAGACTTTTGCCAGCAGATTCAAAAACAATATATGTTGGAAGAGGCGAAAACGGAATGGAAATAAATCCCAATCCGTTCCAATCGGATTTCAATAGTTTTCCCAACACGACGAAAGGCGGTGTTTGGTTAACGCAAAACATCACGTATAATTGGTGAGTTTTTCTACCAAAACAAATAAAATTCATTACGTAGACTAAAAAAGCGTTTGCTGTAGAAAAATCAACGCAGACATTACGCGATGGAATGAAAATAAACGCTGAGTAACTCTCGTGAAATTTCAGCTTGTTCGACAACGAATGGAGCGCCAAATTATCGTTGGAGATGTTCGAAACGCCTTGGCAGTGTCCGAACTGCAAGGAAGAAGCGATTTTGTCAAGTATCGAAAGATTGCAGCATCAAGATTCTTGCACCATTTCGAATCCCGAAAAATCCACCTCAAATTCCGATCCTCGCGCTACGAAACCGAATAGTAAAGCCTACGAGTGTCCTCATTGTAAAAAAACGTTGTTCTTGACGCCGATCGAGATTTTGAGACACAGGAAGAAGCACGAAGCACAATCGAGCTCGCAATAAAACGGAGAATCACTAAAAAATTATTCCAAATGATTCCACAAGCAAATTCGAAGATGAAATATTTCCAATAATTTGGTGACAATAAGAACAGAGTGTTGAAAAATGTTGAACGTTTTCGATGGTCTCACAGAATCTCTAAATACATCAAGAGACTCGAGCACCCCGAAGCACCGTCTCGGGCGCCAACAACTCGCAGTAATTCCAGCTCAAACTGGCGCTTGGGGTCATTTTGATCCCAGGTGACCACGGACGGTTAAAAAAATGGGTTTGTAGTTCAAGGGTTAACAAAAAAAACGAAAAAAAAGAAAAAAATGGACGACGGACGAGTACACTTCGGAGACTACTTTACTTAGACTTGAGAAGAATTTAACATATTTGTTCATCTCCATTAAAACGGCCATTGACTCTCCTGCCCAAGTCGCAAAATGAAATATTCAACGGTGAAGAAATATTTACAAATAAACCAGGAATGCATGTTTTTGTTTTGTTCGAATAAAAGTATTGACATCCATCACGTGTAAAATATAAGTTCCGGTATTTGGCCATCTTCGAGCGAAGTTCCGTTGTTGTCGCCAGCTGCGAAACTGAACTGAAATCTAACTTTCTCTTTGCCTGAATCACAGTCCACGGTTACACGACGCAAACCCTTCGTTCCGTAGTGAGAATCCGGGCCCTGTTACAAAAATAACACGTCGTTATGCAATAGAAAGAAAAAAATGAAAGCTTTTCCGGTGTCAAACGTTTTGTAGAAATTTAAATCGCGTCACAAACCTTGAACTTTGCGGAGGCAGTGTAAATGGTGTTGGCTATGATTTCTGCGGGTTCCTTAAACGTCAGACGATACGTATAATCCGATCCATCGCAGCTGAAGCTCGTTGCATTTGTAGCGATTATTTTTCCCGACGCTGTATGAATGAGTTCTATCAAGACTTCGTATTCCGCGGGACCATACGCACTTCCGTAAACACCGTAACCAATAAGGAATATTCTTCTATCTACGCTGAAACTGGAAATTACGAAAAATGATTTTTTTCACGACGAACCGATGCCGAATGATCGCGAGGCAATAATATTTCAATGCGATTGTTCGTTGAACGATGTTTAGAATAAAAACAAAGCCGCTTGGCGTCCGAGTGCGACGACCGCATCTCGAGCGCCGGGAAAAATTACAAGTGGACGGAATTCTCATTAGCTCGATGATTGGAAAAATACGTCAAGTGTTTACCAACCGGATTCGATCACTCGTGCCACTGTATCCCCATCGACGATCCGTATGCTGGAACCTTGACACCGTCAATTCTTTTCCTAATCGTCGACATCGAGGCATCGCCTCAAACCCCACTGGAGGCTTTGGATTTACCGTGAAATATAAAAATAGCGAGACAACCTGTAATTACAAGAGGCAATTAATGTTGGAGCCAAGAATTATGATCGTATGTGCGAAATGACGAAAAAAATTGGTTTTGCTTCGGCATAGAGCAAGCTATGTGCAGGTAAACTTTTTTTTTTCCAGTTTTCAATGTCTATGCTCTTCGAATGTCCCAAAATATTGCAAAATCATTTCTAGAAAAAATGTCCGGATGTGTGGGTGTTTGTATGTTCTGGAATTGTAAAATTCAAACGATTGTAACTCGAGAACGGTTCGAGCTACAGGGCTCCCGTTTTGCACGGATGTTGATCTGTACAAACTCTTCATCCTCTGAGAATTTTGTTAGAATTGCTAGAAAAATACGCATTTTACGACATTTTGAAATTTTTAAAGTCAATGCTCTAGCTTGCGCAAATTTTAGGATTTATTACTATTTTTTTTATTTATAGAGTATAATAATAGGGAGGTTCTTCTTCTTCTCCTCCTGTATGGCTATCTCCCTTTTTAGGAAATGTGCCACCCAATAATAATAGGGAGGTTGATATTGAATTTGGGAAATGTCGGTCCACCGGTTAAGGTTGTTATGATTTTTGAATTTTACGAGAATCTGAGTTTTTCAGAAAAATCGTCCACCCGCTTTAATTTTTGCAAATTTTGTAAGAAATTGTGTTTAAGTCTCGATCCTCTTCACTTTCCAAAAAAGTTGTCGGAATTATTTTAAAAAGAGCTGCAGGTTGCTTTCTCAAGAATGAGCACGATGCTCAAAGCTTTCTCAACGAGGAACCGAAAATAAAAAATATCGCACCTCATAGAGGGAGATTTGAGCATCGTTCTAAATTTTGAGAAAGCAATTGGCAGCTTTTCATCTGCAGCGTTTTTTTTCCAATATTTTGGGTCACAAAAACTAAAAGTCGTTATTTTCTATACACGAAGTTTAAAAATACCTCTCTGTCTGTAAGAAGTCCACTCTGTGCGGGACCAGCAGCGAATTCTTCAACAGACATAAGTGGAAAGCGAACCAAAGCTAAAGCTCGTCCCAGGACCGATCTCTGATTTTCGGGAGTGACTGGTAATTGCTGTCTCACGCATTCAGCTTCGGACCACCTGTGAAATAACGTTTGATTTGGAACGAGTATTGTTCCGGCACGTTGTTGGGCCAGCAGAGCCAAAAAGTAAAAAGAAATTCGAGCTCTTTGCTCACCTCACGACCGCTTGGAAAATCTTGGATTCCCTAATGCGCAAAGTGTCTCGTTCCAGAACGACCATCAACGTGTCGATATCAATGTCCGTGAATCCATCCGCGTTGAGAGCATCGGTCGTGAATTTATCGATCGTGTCAAGGCATACAGAAGCGAGTTGAGGTTCGTCGAAGAGTCGAGCTTGCGTTAGGAGCATAAACGCGTTGTCGCTCGTCAAATTGCTTCGAAGAAATTCAACGCAATGTTTTTCCAGCGGAGAGACTGCGTATTTCTTAGCTGTGTACAAAGTCGTCATAACGGTTTCTGGGCCGATGTGGAGTTCGTCGGTATAGAGAAAAAGGAGCACAGCCAAAAATGCAATGGGCTCAACGTCCGGAACTTCAATCTCCGGCGAAGCTGTGGCCAATGTTCCGTTAAACATAGCGTCGAACACAGCGCTGCCGGAGGACAAAACTAATTTGTGGGCCGGTATATGCTGCTGCTGAGCTCCTCGTCCGACCAGAAATTGAACGTCCGATAGAATTTTATTGTTAAAAAGAAACGCAAATCTTTCCTTTATGGTGCCTTTGCTCCCTTGCCAGTTATAAACGGCCAAGTCGGAATGATGAACTTGCGCGTTTTCTAGTGGCAAATCGTTGGAAGAACATGCCTCTGTGTGTAGAGTATTCATGGAATTACTGGGTGGACGGCTGGAAAATAATATTCAAATATTTTCATATTGCCAAGCATGGGCAGGGGAAGGCAATGAATTATTGTGGAATAATTGATAAAAAACAGTTGACCAATGGCTAGCTTCTAATTTTTTAGCACAAGAAACAAATTATTTTACGATTATTTCCCATTTTTCACAGTTTTTTCGAATTTCAGAAAAAAAAATGAAGGAAAACTGAAGAGTCGTGCAATGGGATTAGTTGATACGAACTGTTGACCATTTTGCCAGTTTCTAGATTTTTTGCACGAGAAACGAATTATTTGACGATTTTTTCCACTTTTTTCCCATTTTTCGGAATTTTTTTTTTAATTTCGAAAACAAAATTAAGGAAAACTTAAAATTCCCGTAGTTACGAGATTAGTTGATAGAAACAGTTGACCATTTGCTAGTTTCTAATTTTTTTGCACGAGAAACGAATTATTTGATGATTTTTTTCAATTTTTCGGAGTTTTTTTTGAATTTCAGAAAAATGAAATGAAGGAAAACTGAAAGGTCGTGTAACATTACGGGATTAGCTGTCGAGAATTTTTTCGAATTTGAAAATAGTGAAAAGAGGTATTTTTATAAAAAAATATTAACTTGTCAGAACTCGTTGAAGAGCACTGTCCACCTCTTGCCAAAGACGAGGACGATTGGTCTTCATCCGGTGCAAAGAGAAGGGCCCGCCGCGCTCGAGAAAAAACAAGAATGTTTTGTAGGTTTTGAGGTGGTGGCGAAGCCTCGTCGCCGTCACTTTGATTTCCGACATTTCCCTCGGCTTGTCCCAAACTATGATCCTGTGTTTTTGGTCCATCCTCGGGGGAAGACATTTTCATCCGCGCGAATGATGACACTTTCCAAAATTCCAAGTCCTTCCATTTAAACCATCTAGTCGTTTCTGCGATAATTGTTTTGTATTTTTCTTTTCTTCTTTATCACTTCCTTTGCCTTCTAATTATAAACAACCGTGAGGCAATATTCTTGCACGTAAGAAATTGTAAATATATACATCGTAATGAACGTAATGAAGTTTGTCGTTCAGTGCGGTTGTGTCAAGTCTTCAAGTCGTCAATTTTATATATATAGATACTGCCCTACGACCAGGGAGTATAGCGATTTTGGAACGCGGACTGATTGCAGCGCCGGCAGGTTCCCAGTTGCGGCCGAAGATCGAACTTCTCTCGGTTGCTCGCGTGACCTGCTGTTGCTCATCCGAGAACACACGATTTTTCGATTTTTAGAAAATATGAAGCACGAACCACCAAAAGATTAGACAAACGAAAACAAAGACAACAAACGATTACGCGTTCGTTTGGGCTGGCTTTGATGTCAAATAATAATAACTCTCCGGCTGACGTAGTTCTTCTTCGTTCATGTATGAAAAAACGTGAAATATTTCGTGTAGCTCAATTCTCCAAAAGAATGAGAATAATATCAATCAGGATTGCAGTTTTTCTTGAAAATGAAATTTTCTTCTGCCTGCTATCCTTTCGTCCAATTCTTAATTCCAATTTCGCACACCGCGCACGCCTCCTTGCACATTTGTTGGGGGAAGACGCCGCTCTAGTGTTGTAGCGTCCAATGGAGTGGTATCAGCTTGGCGACGAAACACACAAGCTCGAAGGGCTAAAAGTTGACCGTTGAACCGTGAAGCAACGAAATAAGCAACTAAAAGCTTTGTATTTACTGTCTTACGTATCTTGCGAATTTGCAACTGCAATAAAAGCATCGAATCTCGAAAAACTAAAACTACATCGTATTTTACTTCGTGTGTTGAGAGTGCGTGCGGTGCATGCGTGTGTGTGGGTGTGCTGTGTAGTTGCAACAAATAGATAAAGAGAACAGAGAACGAAGCAAGAGAAGAAAAAGAGATACATTTATCAATGTTGGTTGTTCCGAAGGAAAAATAATCTCGAGCGTAGATCGCCGTCTGTCTGGATGTAAATAGTGAATGTCGATAGGTATTTCATTGTGATTTGCGTTGGTAAATTTCGGAGGACGCTTTTTTCGGTATATATAGAACGAGGCAGGTGGATTTATCGAATCGTAGCGTGCGCGCAGGGGGAGAGAGAAGAAAAAGAAAAAAGCGAAGCAGCAAGTGGTCAACGAGTCTCGTCCCGTTGCGACAAGAACGTGCAAGAAAAAGGGGACCGCCCCCCGCCCCCTCAGAGTGAATAGTCGAGCGATATGGCAAGGGTAATGCGTCAGTGCAACGGGCTACGAGTATTTAGTGACTTAACGGTATTTTTACGATGATTGAATTTTCGTGATTCTCGATACTCCTTTTGTTGTTTTTTTCTTCCTGTGCGTGCTTGTGCGGTTTGTATGTCTGTCTTTCCATCGTTCTGCCGGTTTACGAAAGGGACGCCGAAGGGACTTTTCAGGGTGACGAAAAGAACGTCGGAAATCGAGTCGAGGGAAAGGAACTTCGGTGAAAACAAAGCGTGGGTGGACCGATGCAACATTTTACAGCGTGAATGCGCGCGCGGTTGTCCCTCTCTCTCTCTCTCTCTTTTCACTCTCCCTCTCTCTCTCTCACTCACTCTTTCTCCATTCTTTCTTTCTCCCGTCCTCCTTAGTCGCTCTCCGTTAGCGCGCGCGTAAGTGTTTGCATAACAACACCAATTTGATTAATCAACCGTTTGCAAATCAAATTCTTTTGTCGAACATTTCCTTCGACTCAAAAACACTTTCGCCTCGAAAATTCAAGCTTTTTCGCTTTTTCCTACGCGCCGTATACTTCGTATGGTTTCTCGCACTTTTACCGTTCGTTCGGCACCCCACGCGTGCCTACGTGCATCTTAAAGTGGGTCCTCTCATCTCCTCGGCTTTTACCGTCTCAGCAAAATTGGGTCTAACGTCGACCCCACGATGGTGATACGGTAAGAATTTTCACTTTATTACCATTTTTTTATTTTTCTACCGAATCGCACTATTCGAAAAAAATGCATACGCACGTTTCCTGAATAATCAAAGTTCATTTTACGGAGAAATCCGAGTTTCTTTTCAAAACAAAACAACGTTATTGCGAAAATAACCCATCGGACTAATATTTTTTTCTCTATAAATTAAATTCATCAAAAATGCATTTCGAAAATTTCCGCTGAGAATTCAAATGGACGTTTATCAAATCCTCACTTTTACGAAATATCGATCACACGTCAAGTCGTAAAAATATTCAAAATCATTAAATATTGAAAAATATAAGTTTCAGTAACTTCAAATTATTCATAGCAATCGTAAAAAAAATCATCGCGGACAAAACAAAGATCGATCGATGTTCCTAACCTTAAATCACAAATAACCGACGATCTTGAAGTTCGCATCATTGGAATGCAACGAAAACCGATTATTTTATCTACCAGAGTCCAAAATTTTCGTACACTGTTCGTCATCGATATTCGGACAGTCTTCTGTGTAAATAGAAAACTGAATTTGCTAGAAAAATCGGAAAGATTGTATGAGTAGCAATAATAATAATAAAAAAAACATTTTTCGATGTTTCTCAACGATGAAATATCGTAGCAAGTTGTATGGACATTTTTCAAAGGAATTTTACGTATTTACATATAAATTCTGTACATAGTAACGTCGAAGTCGCTATCGTCCATATTTACATAAAAATAAACGAATAAGTGGACAGAAAATCACTGTTTCTTCGTCAACCATTGGAATGTGAAATGATCAGTAATTAAAATTTCAATCGATCTCTCATTGATGGTTATATCGAATGGTAACCACTGGCTCATTCGTAACAGCTGACACGAAAGAATTCATTGTAAGATACACATTTTCCTCGGACGAAACTTTGTACCCAAATTGATAAGAAATAAAAATTAATAATTATTTTATTGAATGAAATAAATGACTAAATAACAAAGAAATCGAGGCGAATTTCTAAGGAATCTTATTTATTATATAAAATGAGGAATGAGATGCCTTATAAATTTGGATACATTGTCGGGTCAGAGTGAAGTATCGAATAATAAATTGTTTCGTGTTATATGCTAGGAGGCAAGTCACCTGTTCAGAGAAGCCATATGGAAGTGGCACACAATGGGCTATACGATTGTAACCTCATTATGATAATTTTTCGTCCCGACATTTATTTTTTTTCAGTATATTTTCAATTTCCGATTAAATTCGTTGGTCAGTATCGAAATTTTATGCAAAAATTCGATCTAAATTAGTGAGTACTCTCGAGTCTCGATAAGTGGATGAAAAGAAATTGATAGTTTCTTTTTTCTTTATTCCACAAATTTTTTTCCGCGGGGATTGTCATCGAGTATTCTGTTTTTTCTTCGACATTTTTTCGATAATGAAAAATTACTACAATTTTTATTTTCAAGAGTTTAAATCGTTTCTTTCTTTTGTCGTTTCATTATTGAAAATCGAAACAAAGATCCGATGGTAGCAGCAACGAGAGCCCTCTACTCGTAGCAGAGGGTGGGACAGTGGGACAGCCGCACAGTCCTCACAGTAAACAGAGTCACAACCACTCACATGTTAATCCACATGGAGGTCACAGTCACAATCACGATAAGCCGAAGCAGCTCATCAAATATGGAGAATTAGTCATTTTGGGGTAATTATCAGCGAAATTTCAAAAATGAAACAATTTTCTGAACAAAAACTAAAAAAAACAAACAAATTCAATTTTTCGTTCTCTCGAAATATCTCTCGCTCTTGAAAATGAAAAAAAAAATTCGACTCCAAGTTCAGCTCAAGGTCGGCGAACGAATAAACTATAAATAACCGCGCACTCGAATATTTTCATCAAGTTTCATTGGCAATTTGAATAAAAATCAAATAAAAATGAATTCCATTATTTAAAGCACGTGAGAGGATCGCCATATTTTTTTTCCATTGTGCGTTGCAAAAAAAAATTGATAAGTTGGTACCAGAAAGAAAAAACGTGATAAAATTCGTATCAGTAACTCGCTCCTCAAATAACAATAAATATATGTGCATTTTCTCTCTTAATTGAGTGACGAATAAAAAAAAATGTATTTATTCGATTTTATTGTTTTTAACGTTTTTCTCGCCCTCGTTTGTCCCCTCGTAAATCAGTTACAATGGATTTTTACCGCCGGGTGATCGTGGTCGGAGACGCAGTAAATTCGTTCTTGTAAAAAGGCCAACACCCAATGGAGTCAAAAGAAGTAAACATTACGTAGTCAAGACTCCTCACAGTTCCCAAGCTATATTAAACACCCAGCAGCACTCCATCTCCTATACGCTATCGCGTACTCAGGCGGTTATCGTTGAATACACAGAAGACGAAGATACAGACATGTTTCAAGTAAGTCTCTTTCTACCCCCTCCCTCCCTCCTCTCTTTGTTTTTTCGCAATTGTTTAAAATTTAGTGTCACATTTTTTTTCCTCGTATTTATTATTCTCATTTTTTTGGGTACGAATGACTCTTTTTTGCCTTTTTTTCCTCTTTTGTTTTTTCGAACCTTGTGAAACATTTCGTTGCCTCATTTTTCGGGTTATTCAAATTTTTGCTTATCCTTCGTTTCCAATAGTCGAGTCGCCTTTTCATTTTTTTTACTAAATTTCTTTTTTTTTTGTTCTTCATTTTTTTCTTTGTTGCAAATTCAATTTTGTGAAATGATTTTAAGAAATTCCTGTTTTTTTTTTATGTTGTTGTGAAATTATTGATTGAAAATAAATGACAATATTGTTTGTTATGAAATTGCAGATCGGTCGCTCGTCCGAATCGCCGATCGATTTCGTAGTCATGGACACCTGCCCTGGTGGAAGCGACACCGGACCAGCGAGCGAGAGCCGAGTCGCTCAAAGCACTATCAGCAGGTTTGCTTGTCGAATTTTAACCGACCGATCGGATCCTCGAGTTGCGAGAATTTACGCCGCCGGATTCGACAGCTCGAGAAATATTTTTTTAGGGGTAATTTTATTTCAGTATTCTGGAATATTTATTTCTTGTTTCTGAGAATTTCAAATTTTTCGGGCGAAAACGATAATGTTGAAAAATTGACGTCACAGATATTTGATGAGAGACGAATTTTAAATTTTATTTGATTTTTATGAAAAATTTCATTCTGGACAGTAAAAATGTTCTGAAAATTTTTAATGGTCGTTCGATTTTATTCTGTAACGAGAATCGTTGAAATTTCATTCTGATCATGCACCGAATTTCGATTTGCTTGCACATTTTGAATTTTCACTCCATTGGGTCAACGATTTGAGTTTTTTGCTAATTTTGAAATCGACAATTTAAATTTTATTCCATTTTTATGAAAAATTTCATTCTGGACAGTAAAAATGTTCTGGAAATTTTAAATGGTCGTTCGATTTTATTCTGCAACGGGAATCGTTGAAATTTCATTCTGATCATGCACCAAATTTCCATTTTCTTGCACATTCTGAATTTTTACTCCATTGGGTCAAGAATTTGAGGTTTTTGCTAATTTTGCAATCGACAATTGAAATTTTAGTCGATTTTTAGGAAAAATTTCACTCCGGACAGTAAAAATGTTCTGAAAATTTAAAATAGTCGTTCGATTTCATTCTGTAATGGGAATTGTTGAAATTTCATGCTATTCGTGCACCGAATTTTGATTTGTTTACGCATTTTTAATTTTCACTCCATTGGGTCAACGATTTGAATTTTTTTGCTAATTTTGAAATCGACAATTGAAATTTTATTCCATTTTTATGAAAAATTTCATTCTGGACAGTAAAAATGTTCTGAAAATTTTAAATGGTCGTTCGATTTTATTCTGTAACGGAAATCGTTGAAATTTCATTCTGTTCGTGCACCGAATTTTGATTTGTTTACGGATTTTCAAATTTCATTCCATTTGGGTCATCGATTTGAATTTATTGCTGATTTTTTGAAAAGTAATGGAGCTTTTATTTTATTTTTCCATTCGAACAAGGAGAAAGCGACTAAATGGCAAGAGAATCATGAGATCGATGGCCTGACGACAAACGGAGTGTTAATAATGCATCCGCGTGGTCAATTTTGCGGCGGGGAGGCCCAGTGTGGTTTTTGGCGCGAGGTCAGCGTCGGAGGTGGAGTTTTTTCCTTGAGAGAGAGCCGCAGTGCTCAGCAGAAAGGCAACGTTGTCGAGGACGAGGACAACGTCCTTCAGGACGGAACCCTCATTGATCTTTGCGGCGCAACGTTACTCTGGCGATCAGCTGAAGGTCTTTCCAAGTCGCCGGTAAGTTCGAGCCAACGCGAGAATGCGAAATTCCATCCGCAAGTCAAATTTTCCCTGTTTATTCCAATTTTTCTCATTTTTCTTTCTAAACGAACGTTCCTCGTGGCCTTCGAGGTGATCGATCGATTGCCCGATCGAAAAATAAACGTTGAATCCATTTTTTTGACTTTGCAGACGAAACACGATTTAGAGGAATTGGTCGACGCGATTAACGCCGGAAGACCTCAATGTCCCGTTGGCTTGAACACCCTCGTAATACCTCGAAAAGCTGCGGCCGATTCGGCTCAACAACAACCTTACGTCTATCTGAAATGTGGCCACGTTCAAGGTCATCACGACTGGGGCCAGGAAAAGGACAAGGCGACGAGACGATGTCCCATGTGCCTCATCGCTGGTCCGATCGTAAAATTGTGCATGGGCATCGAGCCCGCTTTCTACGTCGACAGCGGCCCACCGACTTATGCCTTCAGTCCTTGCGGTCACATGGCCACCGAAAAAACTGTCAAGTATGTCATTATTTACTATTTTCCAAAAAAAGAAAAAAAAAACAGAAATAATCCGGAGGAAAAATCGCGAATTTTGCAGTTTTCGTGCAAATAATTAAATTGATTATGTTTAGGAAAAACCTGAAAACTTGCTGTTCACGTGATTAATTTTGTTTTTCGTTGAATCTCCGAGTGAAAAATTTTTGTTTCAATTTTGCTTCCTCATAGAGGAAGCTATGTGACGGTAAAAATTTTTTTTCTNGCCCACCGACTTATGCCTTCAGTCCTTGCGGTCACATGGCCACCGAAAAAACTGTCAAGTATGTCATTATTTACTATTTTCCAAAAAAAGAAAAAAAAACAGAAATAATCCGGAGGAAACATCGCGAATTTTGCAGTTTTCGTGCAAATAATTAAATTGATTATGTTTAGGACAAACCTGAAAACTTGCTGTTCACGTGATTAATTTTGTTTTTCGTTGAATCTCCGAGTGAAAAATTTTTGTTTTAATTATTTTTTAAATATTTTTGCTGTTTAAATTTTCAGATATTGGGAAAAAGTAGCGATCCCACATGGCACAAACGGATACATAGCAATTTGTCCTTTCTGCGCGGTCCCCTTGGAAGGTTCACCCGGATACGTAAAGCTAATCTTCCAAGACAACGTAGACTAAAACCTAGAAACGAAGAAATCATTCGAAAATCCACCGAACACCTATCTTTTTCACCGAGCAAATCAGCGTGCGTACCTAAGTAACTTTCGTAACACAATTCTCATCGCAATACACGCCAAAGATACTGAAATCTATTGTTTTTGTTTCACAGTCTTCCATGCTTTCTCCGATAGTTAAATCTCTCGATATTTTTGTGCGATTATTTTCGCATCGTAACTGCGAAAAATCTAAAGGTTTTCATATTCCATGCTCAATCGTGAATTTTTTCATTTTTCTACATCATCCCATTGTCGATTTTTTGAAAATCACGCTTTCTGTTAAAAAACAACAATTTTTTTTTTTTTGACAAAAACGAAACGAAAACCACGATCAATGGAATAAAAATCCAACAAACAGAGACAAAAAAAAACTGTAACTTGCATGCTATGCGTTTTGACGAGAGAACTGTGTATTTTGCAGGTGCAGCTAAATCGGGCGATGTGGTAATAACTACAAACGAGGACAGAGAATTTTACCAAAAAAAAAAAAAAACGAAAAAAAAACACGAAAAAACAAAGTAAAAATTAAAATTAAACAAAAAAAACACGTAACGAATGATAATTCAAGTAAAAGACTGCTTAAAGTATTGTGCGTGGAGGAAAATTAAATGTCGGTAAATGGCATAAAGATTTTTTTTAAATTAATTTAAATAAAACGAAACTAAAATAATTCATAGTAATTGGTTTGTTTTTTAAGATCCATCTAGGACGATCTAGTGGTATTTGATTTAATTGAAATAATTTAGTATCGCAATTTTCGGGAATTTTACAAAGTATATGTTATTGTAATAATCTAGGGGAGAAGGGGGCAAAGTGAAACAGCCGAAAAAGCAAAATGCACTCCCCCCAAAAAATTGGATTTTCAATTTTTTCAATTAAAAAATTCGAAATTGCAGTTTTTTTGTTTTCAAGGACGTTTCGCTCTGCCTGGCTGTTCCATTTTGCTCGTTTTTCTCCTATAAATATATACATACATATATATATATATGTAAGAATTATTTATATAATTTATAATATATATTTATATACGAATTAATCTTTACTGTATGCAATTAATATCATAAATATATATTGTAAATTATTATGAATTATATTCATTTTAGAAAACAAAATCTATATATATATATATGAATATATATATTGATTTAATAATATATGCATTACAATAAATATATAATTGAATTTCAACACCTTCGATAACAGACAATATGCGTAAATTTGCGTATTATAACAAAATAATGTTCGTTTGTAACGATATGTGCAAGAATAAATTCTTAAACGATGATGAAATAAGTGAAAAATATTAGCACGAGGAAAAATGCATTTGTATCAAGTTCGTATATGATATTGGGGCCTTTGGAAGCTACGTCGATCTCGACTTTTACTCTCGCTATCGGGACGATAAGGTAAAAATAATATTCGCTGGTTCGGAACACCGAAACGAGCAATTTTACGTTTTTTCCATTTTTAGAATATTTCATTGTCACCGATTAGATAATTTTTCTTTGCTTCTTTTGAAACACGTTTGGAAACATCGTTTGTTTCGATTTTTGGAGAGTTGAGAATCATGAGAGTCCAAGTTCAGGTCGATCTCGCTGATCGGGTCTCGGGAATGATGAAAAAAGAAAATAATAAGTGAAAATAAATCGTTTTCTCCGCCCTCGATTATTACCATATTTGTAAATTTAGGATTTCATGTATATAAGTAGTTTTATTAAAGATTACATTGAAAAAACGAAATAGTGATATTAAACGAGTACTGTAAATTGCATCGTTTGAAATAGCTAATTAGAAAAGAGCGGCTCGACCAACGCTGCGACGACGAAAAATACAATCGGACCATGTATCATTGAAACTCCGGATTTATTCATTTTTCGTACCATGTCAGAAACAATTGACGAAATTTCGTGAATCATTTCCTCAGCATGCTGTGAAAACATTTAGTAGTAAGTAGTCAATTGCATTTTCTTGCTTGAACTGCGATGTTTACGTTTTATTGTGACGTTTTTTTACGTGCTGTGGGCTTCGTGTGTCTACGCAGCCCACCAATTGCAGTTCTTCAGTGGCCCTAGCCACCTGAGACGTCGTAGCTGATTGCAAGAAGTCGAAATGGTTTTTCAGAATTTTTTGTCGTGGAAAACTATCATTGTATATTCAATAAACACGTGCATATTTTATTATCGAACAATCAAGCTCATGGCAAGGAGCGTTTTCATTTCTGGAGCCTTCACTAGAAACTATCGTTTTCATTGGACAAAGATTCTGAAAAAACTCTTTTTCTTCGTCTGCTGTCCCGAGCCCTCGCGCCAAGTCCATACTTTCTCGTATAAAACGATTTGTGGTGGTGAGATGAAAATCCTATGACATTTTAGGAGCAAACCGTACAGAGACGGACATGTCTGTATGTCTTCGTGGATATGCGCGCGACGACCCATTCAAAAGGGTCTGTGCGCCCATCCTGGCCAATCTCTGGCAACGAACTTTTTCATTGGTCACGACTGTGATGTTTCCCATGGATCCGTCGTGGGCGAAACGTGAGTAAAAAAACAGTGCACGTGCACGTTACAAATTTTTCGAATTGTCGAAGTGACTGCGTTATCGCTTTGATCTACTTGACTCTCGCTACGATGTGTATATAGTTATGAATGTACAAACACTCACGGAGCATGGGACACGCGCTTCGAGTGCATGTTTTATCGAACGAGCAACTTTGTGTTACGCAATCATTTTTTTTCTTATTTCACTGACATTCATTACCATCTCGTGTCAGTACTTGAACATTTGAAAAAAATGTAACTCTCGATAAGCGCAGCGACGATACAATCGATTTATGCGATTAGAGGCAATTGTCGAGAGAGATTAGAATTATTATGATTGTAGTTGTCATGAAACTCATTTTCACATCTTGCAGTAAATGTGAAAACTCGTCTGTCACGTCGATTGTTTTTTCGTTTTCGAAATCGGATTCCGAAACCATGGGCACATAATTTTATTTCGAAACGACTTTTTCGTGAACAGCTGCACAGATTAGAAAAAAAACTGCATGATGAATTGGTAGAAAATATTAAAAAGTCCAAAATGTCACGCGGTACATGAAAATTCACTAAAAAAAAATGGACTGTCCTTTGGAGAATCCCGATGGCGATGTGACGTTGGAAAATTGACATCTATCGCTTGTTCATTTCGCAATTTCAGCTTGATCTTGCGATTCGAGTGTGGAATGAACTTTGCATAAAAACGTTATGACAATTTGGCACTAATTTGACAATCGTGTTACGTGCAGCAGTGAGATTTCTGTTTTCTGCGTGGCGATGGTTTGGTAAATTTTTAATATCGTCGTGTGTATATGCTCAGCAAGATTCAATTCCATCGAGGTGAATTTACGACTATAATTGATTCGAATTATAAAGGATGTCGCATCCGCATCGGTATGCTGCGTCTTTTATAAAACGCACATGTACAGGGTGTCCTAAAAGTCATTTCCCAAAATCAGAGTTTGAGTTCAGCATAGAATCCTGAGACGAAAAGTCCTGTAACATTTTTTGATCCGACTCATTGCTGATGCGTTATGATTTACTGAAGTTGAAGGTTGTGCGATCTATTCATGCTCATACTGCTTGAAGGGTTGAAGATGGAGCAAAAATCCATAGGACCAATATTGTAGTGCGCGAAAAATCCTACAAAAAAGTTCCCGGCGGCTCCTTTCTATCTCCAGTAGTTTGTTCCTGAGGGCCGATCGCAAAAATCCTTTTCAAACATTCGCTGCACGCGTGACCTTGAGAACCTCGCTAGTGCGATCAGCCCCCAAGGCCAAAGTACTGATCATAGAACGAAGTCACGGGGAGCTTTTCTGTTGGAAATTTTGCGCTCTACGAAAATGGTCCTGAGCACTTTTACTGTATCTCCAAGCGTGTCGACAGTACGCGCGATTAAAGAACACACATCATTCAACATGAAAAATTAATAACTCATCAGTAAGTCGCGTTGATGGAAAAACTTTCGCGGACTTTTCCACTCGGTATTATAGCTCCTGAATGTACGGTTCAATTTTCTACCCACGGACCTCGAACATCCTGTATATATCGCTACCTCGATCGCTACATGTAGGTATCTGCACACGCGACACACATCGACCGTCTGTCTGTACACATCGTTGTAACGATCTTTACATATCCCAAGCAAAGTTCTGAATCATACTAAAAACTGCATCACCGTACGCGCTATTGCGTATTGTTGAGCAAAGCAAACTGTAGCGCGTAAGTCGTCACTATGATGTCATGGGGAAGTTTCACTAGTAATTCTGGAAATTGCTTCACCATGAGAATTGCTACAAAAAAACCTGTGGCTACTATTTGTGGGTCATGACTCATTATTCTAAAGTAAAAATAATAATCATCGTCAGAACTATCACTATGGAAAAAGTGTCTACGTCATAGATGTCCATTCGTTTTCATAGACGAACAAAAATGGCGGAAATAAAATCAAACATGAGCATAAAGTTTTTCCCCTTGTCTCATGTTTTACAGAAGTTGGCAGAACGAAAAGAAGGAAAATTTTCGTGTATTGACAAGACAAAATCGAAAATTTTTGGAGAAATGAGTAAATTCCGTAAAAATATTCACGTCCAATTGAAACGCAGCACGTGCAGCTATCGAACGCAAGCGAAAGAATGCGAGCGTTTCGATTGATCGCGCCACTGTACATGTTTTCGAATAAATTCAGATTCGAATGAAAAACTTGGTAAAAACTGCTCGCAATAATTTGCGATATAGTTGGTCGTCGGAAAATTGGCGTCTCGTCGTGAATTTCGTGGCCAAAATGTCGCCGGGAATAAAAAGAACAATTTGAGGTTATTATTATTATCCAAAAGGTTAGAGGCAAAGATTTTTAAGAGAGAAAAGGAACGAATGAAAAAAAAATGGCATGCAGAGTCCCGCGGCACCGCATTCGTCGCGGCTACCTCGAGAGTTCGTCAATCTTCGTGAATCTCCGGCGTTCGTTCGTGTAAATTGGCTCCCAGTGATCGAACTCGGGCTCTTGGCACTCTCCCCGTACGTCCCTAACCTCAACATCCCGATTACCAGTATTACCACAATACGACGTTGCCGTTTCGTTCGAGTTGTCGACACGGTTTAGTCGCACCGCGTTCTTCCTCGCGTTAACGTTGCTCCGTAACAAGCTCGAAGCAGAACATTTTTTTCAACGTCCGAAAGGGTGTTAGTGAAAGAACAAAAAACAGAAAAAAAACTATTTCTCAAGATGGTCCACATCGTCAAAGACGCAGTAAGTTATCAAGTCTCTGCAGTATTACGTTTTCGCATATTTATTCGAGTAAATAATTGACCGCGCGTCGGAGGTAGGCGAGCGTTGTAACGCCTTTCGTGAGCACCAGTCGGGTGTTGGATAGGAACACGGAAGCGAATAAATGATAAATTAATACGAAGCGATTTGAACCTTGAACGGAGAAAGAAACTGTGCCACGCGCTATTATCCGATCGATTCTATTGCAACTATTAGTTTTTTCCCATTTATTACGGCATTCCTTATGTCGTATACATTCCCACCTTCCCGACCGGCCTGCATGACCCAAATTCTGAGTTGCCGGCCCCCCACCATCGCGCCGCGCACAAACTGGATAAAAAACCGGCCACATTAGATTCGCAACAATCTCACTTCCGAATCCTTTCCAATATATCACTCGGAAGTGCATTATCGACTGACATCAAAATTACACTCTCTTGTTTTTCAAGGTCACGAGAATATGAACAAAAAATTCCATCATGGCCACGGTTGCGCCTTGATCTATTATTCTCATCGTTCGATATGCATCCAATTGGCGCGCATATTATTCCACCCGATCCGCCTAACATTCCCCTAAAATATTCCACACGCGATCTACACCTCCGCAACAATTGACCCCGCTTTTAATATTTCCTGGAAATTTTGTAATTTGACAAAATACGCCAACGTTCTCTCGCGGTCATTCTTTTTTTCACTCACTCATACTAATAATGGTCACAATAATTACGATTGTCACCACAACTAAAAACTTTTTTGCATTTCCAATTAAATTATATAATCTCGACAACTTCTCTAGAAAGTAAAAAGGAAGTGCAGACTTATACACAACATTTTACAAAATCTGCAGGATCTAGCGATTTTTCAAGAAACTCAGATTTTCCTAAAATTCAAAAAATCACAAATTCCAAAACGCTTAACCGATATTTTCCAAATTCAATACTGTCGACCTTCCTATCATGATACTTTATTCATAATTGAAAAAAATTAATAACAAATCTTGAAATTTGTGGAATTTGGAGCGATTACGCCCTTTTTTTGAAAATTTGAAACCGTTCTCGACTCATGAACGTTTGAATTTCGCAGTGCCCGAAAATACACGCACACACACGTCCGGACATTTTTTCTAAAAATGATTTTTCAAGGTTTTGGTAAATTTTGAGCAAATTGACATTGAAAACTGGGAAAAAAATTCACCGTCACAGCTTGCACTATGAGGAAGCAAAAATAATAATAACAACAATTTAGTGAGTCGCTAGTCTTTTTTTTCGCCGAAATTTGCAGAACGATGAGTATGCCTTTCGTTCCTGTCACTTTCGCGATACGTTATCCGAGTAATCGTAAATTTATTGATTCTTCAGCGTGACTCAGACTCAGAAGAAAGAATTTTGAAGTATTACCCGATCATAATTTTCGATCCTGAATTATTCGACACACCGACGATGGCAGAAGTAAATTATTGTTCGCTTATCTCTCGCGCGATTTCGGCTCGGAATAATCAGTTTCTCCCAGACCGTTCACACACTGGATTTTTGATAAAACTAAATTATCACCACCGATGCTCTGCACGCGAATCGACCTAAATCGAGACGAGGAAAAAATACCCGACGCCTTTTTTTTCCGGTGTACGGAATCAATTTAATTGATCGATCGATTTTTACGAATTTCAGGAGGATTTGCAGGCACAGCTCGCTAGCGCTGGTGACAAACTTGTCGTCATCGATTTCTTTGCAACATGGTGCGGTCCGTGCAAAGCTATCTCGCCGCAGATCGAAAACCTCGCCAAGGTTTGACTTTCTATTTTTCTCGTAATTGTAGAAAAAAAAATCCCACGAAATAGAAAAGCTCGATTTGAAAACCTTATCAATATCAAAAACATCAAAAAATGAAATATCACTAAAAAATCATTTGAAGAAAACAGAAAATAACGCGAAAGAGAAAATCTAAAAATGCCGAAAAACTTATTCACTCGATCGAACAAAAATTATTGTCTTCAGGAAAGGACGGACATCGTTTTCCTGAAGGTCGACGTCGATGAGAACGAGGAACTCGCTGCCGAGTATAAAATCGCGAGCATGCCTACCTTCGTTTTCATCAAGAATGGCAAACAGGTAACAAAATATAAAAACGATAACGAAGTAATGAAGAAAAAGAAAAAAAATTAAGATAATCTAATGAAAATTTCAATTGTGAAACTTTCCAGGTCGACAATTTCTCGGGAGCGAGTTTGGACAAGCTTGTGGGCATGATCGCGAAGCACGAGTGAAAATGTTGCAAAAATCATGTCGCTGTGTATCTATGAAGAATCGACGTTTAATTTTGTAAAAATATAATTATATTTGAAATATTTTCCTCAACGTATTATGTGAAAAAAAAACAAACATAATGTTTATCGCAGAAAATTGAATATTGAGTTTTCACGCTTCAATCATTATTGTTTGTTCACGCAAAGCTCTAGAGATGTTTTTACAACACAAATTGGTCTACTCGTGTTCTTCGTACGAAATAACATTTCTTTCCCTTTTTTTGTACATTTTTCTGGCGCCCACGATTTTTAAACGAGAAATCTTCGGCTTGTAAAAAAAAACACAAATAAACATTGCGAATTATCCGAACGAAGCACACTCAAGGTCGAACGAGTTACTTGATTTTTTTTTCTTCCCAACAAATTCCCTTTTTGAGACTTTTTCGAACAAGTGAAAACTTTTTTTTTCGTCGAATTAGTCAACTCCGTTTCGCAGTGGTTTGGAAATAAATTTTTAATATTCTCGATTCTCACCGTTTCCGTTTGCATCAACAAAATTAAAAATCACGTCATTACTGCGGTTTTGTTCATTTTGAATAAAACGTTGAAGGCGCCCGTACCAGTCTTGCAAGGCTGGCCGATCATCAAACGACTCGAAGGTGACATCAAGTCATCGTGTTTCCCTGAAAAATAATTGACAAAACAAAATTAACGATTGCAAGAATAAATAAATAAAAACACGAGTTTAGAAACTTTTGGTACGCTCAATTTATGAAAAAAATGTGAACCTTGTAGCGTAGCGTTTTTGAGGAAATTGAGAGAAGCCTCGAAGCTCATTTGTTGCAAAGGCGAGGCCGAATCTTCCATTCCTTTGCGACTGAGTGGTTGAAAAGTTCCGTCGAACGTCATGTAATCAGCGATCAAGGACAAATGTCTCGAATCTACTGTAATTCCATACATTTTGAACACATCTTTGACTTCCTTTAAAATAACTCTGTTCGCGGCTTCGATTCCATAAGTCTGTGATACGCCATAGATATCGTTCGTATAGAGTTTGTGGAGGTCGAGAATTTGCGCGTATTTGAACATTTCCTGAAGAGAGAAAAAGTCAAGTTGGTGAATATTCTCGCATTCCATCGACGAAATAGTCAAATGAATCCAAAGGAAGGTCAATCACAATTGTTCTATCGGATGAAAATTTCATTTCGAAAATAGAAAAATGTTTGAAAATTCAAAACTTACGACAATGTTCAATCCATCGGTCTTCAAAATTGTTTCTCCCTCCGAATTTTGGAAAGTGAAGGCACGTTTTATCGCGGGAGTTTCCCAGAGAACGACTTTTTCGGCGACCATTCTCAGTATCGTTGGTAAATCTAATCTGCTCATTCTCAGAGGCAACTGTGGAGTTAAAAAAATATGAAATCAGCTTTGGATGTGTAAAAATTGTTTGGAAACGACTAAACGATCTGATTCGTTGTTTCTTCTCTTGGAAAGGCTCGTATTGAGAAAATAGAAAAGCACGAGTGTCTGGAATTGTAATATTTGGGAAATCGTTCGTACCCAAAATGTGAGTTTGCACCAGAGGAATTTTTCGCTATCGTAATCGTAATCGAGAGCATACGGATGCATGGTGACGACATCCTTCTTTCTCTGTTCTGTGATTAATTTATCAGCTATGCAATTTGGTTGATCAAGGTCATCCTCGTCTTCGGGTAAATCGGTAGGGGGTTGAGGATTTTCTTCGTCTTCGGCTTCCCGAGGAGCAGCGTCATCGATTTCCTCTTCTTCGGGATCCTCGTATTCTTGATTTTCGCGATGTCTTGCGATGGAGCGAGACGCCGTTGCGTCAGCGTCTTCGGCGGCTTCGTCCTCGTCGGAAGATTCGTGGAGTTCGCCGAGGTCGGATCGACTTGGTTTCGTTTCCGTTTCGTCGGGGTCTCCGGTGTCCAACATCGCGTCGTCTTCGCGACTCGATGATTTTTCTTCCTCAATGTGCAACAAAGTCCCGGTGGCTTTGCCGATTTTCTTGATTGCTCGGAAGAAAAGTTTGAAGAAATTTCTTTCAATTTCGTTCAAAACATTGCGCGGCTTGACGCAGTATTCGTTTTTGTAGAATTTGTGCGGAAGGCAGTTGACCGTGAGGGTAAACGTGAGCTGGCGGTTGGGATTTTCCTCCAACTTCCGGTCGAGCTTGATGTTCTTGAGGATGTTGGAAAGATAACACTTTGTCAGCTTCAATTGAAGTTTCGTCGCCTGGGTTTCCACGTTGGGCAAATCCGTCCTGAAGGGAATTTCCATACTTGGCGTTTTAATGTTTTTCGAAGCCATCATGAGAATTTCTCTCAATCGTGGGATTCCCAGGGTTACGTTCATTTCACCACGTCCAGCGAAATGGAAAGTATTGAGTGTCATCTGTGTCGACGGTTCGCCGATCGATTGAGCAGCCAAAAGGCCCACCGGCTCACCGGGCGGACACAAACTCTTCATAATCTTTGTGCACAATAAATCCCTCACTTCCTCTTTGCCAATCGAAGTTGTGAACCTTCGGGACTGCTTATCCAAGTATTCTTCCATGAGGGCCTCCATTTTCTCGGTGAGGACTCCGAACTGGAGATCCTGACGGTAAATCGAAGTGACCGGATCCGGACACCTGACGCACTCGTCTTGCAGCTTTTTCTTCACGTCCTCATCGACTCGAATCCATTTTTTCATCAGCGACAGAGCTGCCTTGCTGCGTCCGCAGTTGGCATTGATTTGGCGGTTTTTCGAGCTTCCTGGATTTTTGTTAATCTCTGAAAACTTGGCAAATTCGCTAGTCCGCAATTTGGTCAAACCGTTGCCGTGTTTCGTTCGCCATTTTCGAATTTTTTTGTTGATTTTTCGGATTTTTTCCGTTGTCTCATCCTTCAAGTGTTCGACCAATGCTGGATCGACGATGGCTTTGCGATTCTCTACGAGGAAATCTAGTTCTTCTTTCCGCAGGAACCTCGAGTTTGGAATGTCCAGACCGTCTTCGCCGTAGGACATTTGTATGAGACTTCCGTCCGAATCTCTGACCGTCGAGTCATAGTTAACGGTCAGACCTTCCAAATGTTTAATCAAACAACGCTGCAAGTAACCAGACCGAGAAGTTTTAACGGCTGTGTCGATCAAGCCTTCGCGACCTGCCATGCAATGGAAAAAGAACTCTTGGGGTTGAATCCCAGTCATGAAACGACCGTCGATGAATCCACCGGAGCGTGGACTCGAGTCGTAGGCTGGGAAGCTCGGGAGACTCTTGCCGTTTATCATGAGCGGTGGCCTTTTACCCTCGAGTTCAATTTGGCCGAGAAGGCAGGAAATCTGCATGGTATTTACGGTGGAACCTTTGGCGCCTGACTGGACCATCAGCTGGAGATTGTTGTGAGGGAATTTCTTCAAGAGCCCAGCCGGGAGGCAGGTCTTGTTGATGTCATTGGTGAAAACGTCCAAAGCACTTTTGTACTTCCTGTCGACAACAGCCCGGAACTTGGGGTCTTTAGCGTACGATTCTTCCATTTTGCTTTTGACTTGTTCCTCGGTGGAGTCGGGAGGAAGCTCGACAGTCGCAGTTTGAATCTGGTCACCGATCTGCCTGCAAGCTTCGATGATCTCCCTGCGTTTCTGATCGCTCTTCCGCACCACGAGAATGTCTTCAACGCCCAAAGTAAAGCCGGAAATTTGGAGGTAAGTTTGGAACAGTTTGCCAAACGCGCTGAGGACTTTGCTGGAGCAAGTGCCTCCGTAGAGCTCGAAGAGACAATGGATAAGACCGTAAGGAGTCGCTCCATAGTGAGTTTTGTCCAGAACCCCGGATAACAACTCGCCGCTTCTTATGACAACTTCCGCCTCGGACATTGTCCGTTGATCCGCGAATTCTTGCCCACATTTCCATTTGCGGGCTTTTTTAACTTGCCAATCTTTAACGGAGATTTTTGCGGAAGCTTCGAGGTTTATAGGCGCTCGACCTCGAGGTGTCAAGTTGATAATTACCGTCGAAATAATTTGCTTGCCCGACCACAATCGCACGGGCTTTAAAATCGTCGGTGGCAAAAGTATCAAATCGCCGCTCGTATCGGCGATTGCGGAATAAACCAACTGCATGTAGTCTTGACGATTAAAAAAGTTGCCGCGGAGCGTTAATCTCACGCCGGAAATGACGTGATCTTGAATCAACCCTCCCAACGGGGTGCCGTCTTTTGGGACGAGATACTGATTGGAAACATTGGCTATGAAATAGCCTTCGCTGCGGGCCAATTCGTTCTGAGGAAAATGAGCGTTCATCTCGTCTCCGTCAAAGTCGGCGTTGTAAGCTTTGCAATTGGCGTAATGGAGACGCAGCGTTTTTTCGCCTTTTAGTATTCGTGCTTTGTGGGCCATTATACTCGGTTTGTGAAGAGTTGGTTGTCGATTGAGAAGCAGCATGTCACCGTTTTGCAAATGGCGATGAACGATTTTTATCCCGCTGAATGTTTTCCTCGAGCTCGATGTCAACAGACGCTTCGCGATCGCTTCCAACTGCGTCTTATCGTCGCCTCGGAGAAGCTTCACGTATCCGTCCTCGCCCTCGATCATCACAGCGCCCGGGTGAACCTCCGGCCCGTTCATTATCAACTTACGCAATTCAGTCACGTTCCAAGGCGTCACTGGCACCGGGTACGTCAGTTTCAACGCGAAAGCTTCCGGCACACCGATCTCGTCAATGTTCAAATTTGGATCTGGCGTTATGACCGAACGTGCTGCATAATTCACTCTTTTTCCCATCATATGCATACGAATTATTCCCTCTTTCTTCTCTATCACCTGCTTCAAACCGTGACAATTGGCCGATTCCGTTGTTTTACTCATATCACGATCCATCAAATGGTCCACGTTCGATTGCAACATTGTCCAAGCGTGATGTAACTTTTCCGCTGCACTGTCGCCCCTAATTTGATCGAATACTGCCTGAAATCATTTTCATTTCGTTTAATTTATCCAAATTTTTACAATCAACTCGAGAACGGTTTGAGCTACCGGGCTCCCGTTTTGTACAAATGTTAATCTATACGAGCTCTTCATTCTCTGAGAATTTTATTGGAATCGCTTGGAAAATACGAATTTTACGGCATTTTGAAATTTTCAAAAAAAAATCCGTCACCGCTGTAACTTTCGTAAATTTTGAGATTCATCATTAAATCTTTTTTTTTTTTTTTGTACAGAGTATCATAACAGGAAGGTCGGCGGTATTGAATTTGGGAAATATCGGTTGAACGTTTTAAAATTTGTGATTTTTTGAATTTTAGGAAAATCCGAGTTTTTTTTTAAATCGTCCAAGCGCTTGAATTTTCGCAAATTTTGTACGATTTTGATAATAAGACTGAACTTCCTCTTTAATTTCTAGGAAAGTCGTCAAAGTTTTTACAACTGCCAGGATAATCTCGGGATTATCATCTTTTTGGGAATCTTACCCGTCCTTCTTCAGGAAGTTGCGTCGTATCTCCGTCCTGTATCGTTTGTATGATGTTTCGCAAAACGAGACAATCTTGAATGATTGATTTGTAGACTTGCGTTTGCGGATGCTCAACCAGTTGATTGTTGAGCATGTTGATAGGTCTGGCGATCGGCGGGAGCACGGGTATTACTTCGAAGAAAAATACGTCGGTCGGCCACTCGAGATCGATCAAGCCGAGGCACGGAATTATTATTCGCAAAATATCCGCTTCCTGCTGCCATAATCCACGCAAATGTTTCTTCGACTGATCGGGGGTCATGAACGATGTTTCCAATTTGTGGATTACCCGATCTTCCATCATCCTGCAAAAGCGATTTTCAAATTTTAAGCAACCCGAACATTACAACGAATATACGGACGAAAAATTGAATCAGAATTTTTTGAAGTATAGAGAATTTTTTTAAGGCTTATGCACAAACTTACGTATCGTCAGCATTGGCCACTTGGTTCGTAAGAATTTTGTTTTTGAGTACCGTCATTTTGGGAATGGGATTGCGACAATTGATGCAAAGTTTGCTAGCCTTGCAGGTTTTCACCACAGACTCTATGTAATTGTGCCATTCCATGTTCAAAGTTCTAGTGCTCAAGGATTCTTTGGTTTTGGCAGTTTGAGAGTGGCGCCTTTGGTTACGAGTCGTTTCTATGTAAGTCTCGATAATATCGGAGATAAATTCGAGTTCTCCCTCGGCCACTCGGCTCATGCCGGCGACGGCGGAGCCAACTTCCTGTTCCAAGCCTTGAATGTCCTTGGAAAGACCTTCCTCCATCAAACGGAGTTTCCCATTCAACAAGAGCTTGACGTACGACGGAATTTGGAGGGTGTAACATTTCAGACACGAGAGTTTCAACAACGTGGACAAAACTTTGTGGAACAGCGGATTGACCACGGGTACGGGCAGCTCTATGTGTCCAAAGTGACCTGCACAGTGGACCGGGCCATTGCCGCATGTTCCGCAAGGATCCGAACTGTCGGTCAGAGGACCTGAAAAAAATCACAAAATAAAATCGTGCAAAATTTTTTTTCTGTCATTCTGTTACTCAGAGACTGTCAGAATTTGGGATTTTCGTAATTGATAAAAGCATGTAATCATCAAATTTCATTATAGTACTTTGTTGTTTACTGACCGAGTGCAGGATCGTAAAGTCCTCCCTTCAATGGATGTCCCAATACATTGAAAGACAATGGGGTGCTTATTTTCAAAACACTCAAATTCCTTACGTCACTCGCGGTGAATATCGAGAACATAAGACGGTTTGGATCCAAATGTTTGGCCCGAGCCGATTTACCAAACGCACTCGTCATTCGAGACATTTTTTATTCTTTATTGTTGTTGTCGATGGAACACGTGGCTTGATTTCATGTCAAGAGCACTTGGAAAATTTAACGAAAATATTTGACGAAAGCTAGCTCACTCACTCGTTTTTCGTGTCAGTGAAATTACATTTTATTTAAAACACTTAAATCTAATTCGGAAACAATGAAAAATGACACGCGGTTACGAATGCCTTGAGACACTCGCGGAAATGTTTGAATTTTCAGGTTATGTTCACGAGCGGCTGATGTTCATCTCCGCGTGCGTACTGCAGTCGGCACATATACATGTATATACATAAGCGATCTAACCTAACCTTTGCGTTACAACTTTGAGACCGACTCGCCGTGAGGTTAATTCATATTTGTTTTTTTCACATAAAAAGTGGCCACTGCATATTTTTCGAGTGAAACGCAAACACCAAGTAAGTTGTGAGATATTTACGTTTAACCGAATTTCCTCCAATACTTTTGACATGTCATGAAATATCAATCAACTAAACAATTCCGTGACATCGAAATTAACCTCCAAAAAATTCTCATCCGAGCATTAACAAAAAAATAACTGCCCAGCAATTCGTACGAATAACAGTTTCGATTCATGTCGTCATTGGAAATCGAAAACCTGAAGCTGGAACACTCGAAACATAGTAATTCGTATTTATTTCGAAAGCGATTTCGAGAAGTTTCGAAAAAGACAAATATGAAAATTACGAGGACAAATTTTTCAGAGTTGCAATAATGAGGATCACGCGAGTATTGTGGCATCAGCATATTGGTCGAATGACCAAAAGGCATTGGTGGGTGGCAAGTAAAAGAATCGTCGAGCCTACTCCGACAGAAAAGATTATGGCAAGTCACGGATTCAATATCGTCGAGGCAACGGACTTGATCAAGAAGCCAAAGATCGTCGGGCCACGGTAAGACTAATTACAAAACAGTTTGTACTTATTCAGAAATGAAACGAAATCATTTGAAATTTCGAATACGCGGGAAATTTAGAAAATTTTAAACCCTAGCGTGCTTCGAGAGTGAATAATTCAATTTCATAATCTTTTTTTTCCAACCATGATCATTTGCAATCTTTCGTAGTCACGAAGTTGTGTGGCTCACACCAAAGCCGCTTGCGAGAGACCACACGCATCCAGAATGGAACGAAAGACCTCGTCTGGAACATCTTGAAAATAATGTAATCCTTGAGGGAGTTCAGCAGGCCCAAGTTTTGACAAAGACTCAGACATATTCCTCGCTTCCGGAGAAGCTGGAAAACTTTCACATGAAAACGAATCCAGAGATTGAGGGATTGATCACACGGTGCAAAATTTTGATCGAATTCTTTGTTTCTTGCATCGATGCTCTACTTTTTTACCCAGCCATAACTTTTTCATGGTTTTTAACCAAATTCCTGGTTTTTTTTTCAGTTACATTTACGCGTCCCATATTTTTGACGCGCATCAGTCCGTATTACCGAAGAAGAAGGATCCTCTTCGTCCCGCGTACAATTTCGCGCGCATTTACGGGATTCCGGACACTCGAAAATCGTGAGAATTTGGAGACAATCCTCTTTTGCATTTTTCCCAAAAATCGATGGATATTCGTTGAAAAAATAATCATAAACTTGGTGAATTATTCACGAAGAAGAAATTTTGAAATTTCAATGAAAAATATTTTTCAGACACAATTTTATGCAAAAACTTTACCAACTCTGCGAATTGATTTGTGATCCGATGATCGGGAAACAACGGAAGATCGTGGAAAACGCGGCGATCCGAACGTATATTGGTAAATATAGAAAATGTTTTTATTTCGAACTGTCCATCGAATTCCTCATTACCTCCAAATAAATCGTGAAATATTTTATTTCTTTTAGAACGAGGAAACGACCTTTTGTACTTTGAAACAAAGTTGAACACATTCATGACATCGAATAAACTTATTACACCTATGAGCCTCGAGAATGACCATTTCGACGAACCTTTGCCGCAAATTGCTCCCCTCGATCCAATCATCAGTTTGAGACCTGAGAACATTTACACCGTTCAAGATCATTATCGTAAGTACGAATTAATCAATAAATTTATAAGGAAAAAAAAGTTGGAGCGAAAAATGTCAGCGGGACGAAATGAGGAATAAAAAAAATCCAACAACTGAAAAAATGGAACGACAGTTCCGAAAATTCGAGGGAACAAGTAACGGACACGAAAAATCATTAAAAATTACGAAATTCATGTCAACAAAACAGACGAATAGAAAAAATGAAAATTCAATTAATTACGTTTTTGTTATTGCAGCAATCTCGAGCCGATCACAATGGTTGAATCCTCACACGATAACATTGAACTATGACTCGGAGTTGGTGAAGAATATTACGGAATTGCCGGTAACGGAGGATCAAATGCGGGCGCGTTCTTTGCTGAAAAGTTTCGCAACTGCGGCTTGTTGCGCGAAACAAAAGTTCGGGGACGACGTGATCGATTTGCCAGAGCCTGTGACGGTTCAGTGCATTCAGTCGAACGGCAAATGGTTCGAATTTTCTGTTTTTCAATTGAACACACTCGACATCGATAACGATCAAGGTACACGGAATATTTGGTGGAATTCTCCTCGATTGGAACTGTACGAGACTGCCGGATACGTGGATGGAAGACCCACTCTCGAAAAATACAATCCGACAGTTTTCCAGAAATTCCTCGCCTTCTACAATAATGTCTGAGTCACTTGAACGTGATTTTTTTTGTATATAAATCGGAAATAATAAACGAGAGAAAATGGACGAATCGATTTTTTATTTTTTCTATTCACTAAAAAATACAATTGTTCAGTTTTTTTAAATTCATTTTTATTCTCGAAACTTTGGATCAAATAATATTTTTTTAACTTGCTACAGACATTTCTTTCGAATTTCCCAATTTTAATTTACGTTATTTCAACTTTTTCGATGTCTTCGTGATTTTTTTTCCTTCGACGTTTCCTACGAATTCGAAATTTACCGAATTTTCCAACTCGTGCGCATTTCAATTTTCATAAGCGACCTCGTTTGGAGCGCTCACCAACATCGTTGCCGAACATTTCCGAAGACTAACGAGCAGCTGACACAAAACAGCTGACTGCTGAGGTTGACATTCTCATTTGACGTTTTTTGTCGAAAAATAGCAACAGAACGGTGAAAAGTTGAATCGTAAACACTTTGTCGAGAATTTCATGACATTTGTTGAGATTTGCGTCTGGAAGCTGCGAATTACAACGAGCGAGTGAGTCCTTGTGTGCCAAAAGGTAAAGACACGAAACACTAGCTCAGAAATCGTACATAACCTCGATTCTTACGATGTATTCATTCACGAATTATTCAACATCGAAAAACTCCTGGGGAAAACCTAATTTTTTAAATTTGATGCTAAAATTAATTGTAATTGCTTGTTCGAGGCTGAAAGAAACATAATGAGCACGACTAGAAAAACGAGACGTTTATCGGAAATCGAAAAATCGAGTATCAAGAAAGCGTTCGAGTATTTGGACACTGACAAAGACGGTTTTATTGATTATTACGAAACAAAAGCTGCAATGAGAGCGCTCGGTTTTGACATAAAAAAACCACAATTGCTGGTGATTATGCGCGCCCATGATAAGCGCGAAGAGAACAAAATCAATTACGAAGATTTTTATTACATCAGTACGCAATCCAAAAATAATAAATCTCCGCGATATGTTTCGACCATTTGTCAAAATCGTTTGAAAAAGAAAAAATAACAAAAATATCGATTCCCGGTAAAAATTGTTATTAAAATCATTGTCGCTCGTTATAGTGGCCGATAAAATGGCAAAGAGAGATCCGATCGAAGAAATAAAATACGCGTACAAATTATTCAGCGCTAATTCGCCTCACGGAAAAATCGGTTTGGCAGATTTGCAAAAAATTAACGAAACTTTGGGTTGTCGATTAAACGACGAAGAAATGCGTGGGATGATTGAAGAATTCGATATCGATCAAGACGGTTTCAGTAATATATTCCCATCAATAATTCGAGGCACTCGAAAAATGGCAACACGATAACAATCTTGACGTTTCTTTTTTTTCAGTAAACGAAGCAGAATTCATCGAGATAATGAGCAATCAGCCGATGTGAAGTTTTCGTCTTTTTTTTCGATCCTATTTTACAAATTAAGAAAAAAAAATAATTTGCCAAGCCCAAAGACGAAAAGTTGGAAAAACTCAAAAATAAACATCGAAAACATAAAATAATATTGAAATTTCACGTATCCATTGAAAAAAACGTTCATACCAAGAAAGTCAAACACAAACCGGGCCAACAATGAATTACGGAGTCGATTGGGATGCAGAAAACCGACAAACGCTGCTTGCTGGGCGAGCGGCGTTGGACCGGACTTCTCAGTCGGTCCAAAGGTCGCAAGTTGTGGCGCACGAGACAGAACAAATTGGCAGAGAAGTTGTAGCTGAACTGGGCGGACAAAGGGAAACATTGTTGCGTGCGAAAACCAGATTGACCGAAACTGATCAAGAACTCGATATTTCTAAGAGAACTATGCGAATGATCAACAAACGAGTCTTAACGAACAAGATCGTTTTGATTATGATTATTTTGTTGGAAATCGGAATAATCGCTTTGACTGTTTATTTGAAATTTTTCAGTCATCACAAGTAAACGAAAAATTTCAATCAAGCTGTAAATATTTCGCAATAAATATCTTAAAATTCGTTAATTTAACGAATTTAGTTTGGGGATTGCATTTATCAAGGAAATCAACAAAACGAAGTTCAATGTCATTTCCATTATGTACAAAAATATTTTTATTATGATTACTTATTAGCAATTTGAAATAAAGTTAAGAAAAAAAACTAAAAATCCATTATTCTAGTTTTTAGTTGGTGCACATCCCTCGAGTCTCAGCTTCCTCGTCACTTCGTCGATTTTTGTTGAATCTTTGGGCGCTTTGTAATTCGCGACGTGATCGACACGGATCGTGCGTCCGAGAATTTTGCTGCCGTTTAGGTTATCCACAGCGAGAATGGTGCTGCGTTGATCTTCGTAACACAGAAATCCGTAGCCTTTTTGTTTCCCCGTATGTTTGTCCCGAACCAAATTGATGTTGACGACCTCGCCGTACTGAGAAAACACCGTGATGAGGTCACCTTCGGTCAGGTCATACGGAAAACCACCGATAAAAATCCAAGCACTGTCCTTGTATTCGTCGTGCCACGACGTTTTGTGATTCCCACGTAAATCATTTTCCCCCAATTTCGCGATATTTTTCACGTTCGTCAAAGGATTCATGGCTCGTGAATACTCTTTTTATTTGAAGAGTTCTTTATTTTCGTTATAATGGTATTTCGCGGTTGTTCACTGTTAACAACAACATTAACGCAATCTGAGTCCCGATCGATCTTTTTTGTTTTGTTGTCGCTTCGATTCCGATTGGCACGTACAGAGAAAAAGTTCTGGACGAAAGCCAATCACGGGGCTCAAATCCACGATTGCTCGTCGACTTTGAGGCTTCTGATTGGCCGTGACGTTGGAAGCATCTCTCGTTTCGTTGTAATCACGACAGATGGCGCGTCCTCCTGGTCATAACAATGACCACGTGATCCTGCCAGCGATTATTTTACCGCCAAAAACACAGTAACACACCGGTGTTTACTTTGGACCGTGACATTGTTACTGTTTGTTCAATTATGTCCCTGCAGTGCAGTTATTATCCCGATTACTTCTCGATTACCGACATTCTTGCTACGGAGGAGCGAATTACGTCAAGAGTCGAGGTCGCGGTCCCACGATTGGGTAAATATTGCCATTTTTTATTTCACGAGAAGAAAGATAACAAAACATAAGCATTCCGTACAAACCGCAGTCCAGTCGATTGAGGGCATTCGTGAAAAATTGTTTTTCGTCGTATAACCTATTTTTCGATGCGGTCGCGTCTCAAAATTTCTAAATCATATCTACAGGCATTTTGGATCATTCTTCTGAGAGTGAAGATCTCAAAGTCGGGACTAAACTCGAATTACCATTCTGGTTGGCTTTTTCGTTAAACGCTCGAAAAAGACCGATCGTCAGTGTCGAATTACCGAAAGTGTACAAAGAGGGTTATCGGTAAGTGAAAAAATTCGGCAAAAATTCGAAAAACATTTTTTTATTATCATCAGTTTTGCTCGGAATTTGACTCAGGACGAACGCGTCGTTCAGACAAAATCTTTTCGTCGTTCAAGGTCATTATCTCATAAAATGCACGTAAAATTTCACTTTTGCAGAAAAATTGCAGAAATTTCCAGAAAAATAAATCATTACTCAACAATAACTTCAGCTCGGGTCAAAATGACTCAGTATCATGGATTAGCCAATATCTGGGTTTCCTGGTACAAATTTATCAGAAATTCATCACTTTTTGTTATTACATTTCCCGACAGGGACATTCTGGAAGCAGACGCGAGTGTTGTTGCACTCAGCAAATGGAATCCTTATTACTACGAGTTGGGAATGTACTTGAGGCAGTTCAACAACCGCGAAAGTGAGAAAATAACCGACAGCTTGCTTCAGGTGAGTTTTTTCATTCAATTCAACTGTCGCAAAACTCGTTATTCGTGTCAAAACGTTCACCAAGATAAATTGAGCCAAATTATCATTTCGGAAGCAGAAAAAAGTTTATTTAGCGCGTAAAATCGCACAGAATATGAATCTGGAAAAAAATCAGCTGCATCATTGAAAAAAAAAGTACCGAGTCTTTTTGACCCGACAAGGAAAGATCCAATAATTCCCAGACCCGGATGTTTTGTAAAAGTTTTCTTGGATTTCATGAAAACATGAAAATCGCGCAGGGAAAGTTTTCCTTTAGCTTTGTAATGGAAAATTTTTGTTTCCCGGTCTATGGAAATTTCTTGAAACCATATTTTTGCTTTGACTCTCCACTGGGAGCTCGGAATTGGCTGGAAATCGTGGGAGGTAGGAAAGTGGCAGAGAATTGTTGTTTCTCCGATGTGTAATGTTTTGCAGACTTTTAAAACGAGATTCAGACTAATAATGGATTGGGCGGATAATCCGGTGGTCGATCTGAACGTGGGCTCTCATCTGCCGGTCTTGGAAAAAGGCTTGTTTCTTGCTGGCAGGAAAGCGAGAGTACTTTTGATCCAATGGCTAGAAAAGGGTGGTGGCAATATAGAGACATCAGAACTGGTTGCAAATTTGCTAAAAAAACGTGAAGGTGTTTAATCCTTTTGCCTGATTTCCAGATCATTGTTTGTAATTTAATAAATTTCATATTTTTAGATAATTCCATGATTTTCCCTGCAGTAAAAATCCTCAAACTTTCATTTCACGTTTCCAAACTTGGAGCCCAGGTTGGCGTTCTAGGGTTAAGGGGACATTCCTCATTCTTCGAATAGATTCTTTAGCTTGGGCGCTCGACCGACGAGACTATCGAATAAATCATAGAAAATTGCGAATAATTCCTCCGAAAAACGCAGTAAACATTGAATGCAAAAATGTCGTCCATTCGATAAATCCTTCAAAGTAGAAAATTCTCTCGAGCAGTGAAAAAAAAGGAAAAACCGTAAAATCTAAATACAAAAACCATAGTTCCCTGTTGCGGAGACCAGGATCATCATCTCTCGTACACTCGACAACTGGTTCAATCACATATATCCCTTTATTCAAATATACAAATATCGTACTCGGTAATAATTAAATAACAATATAGATAAATTTTATATACATTTATCTCGTACGAATTCAGTCGCGATAAAATAGTGGACAATGTTCGAAAAATGAATACATATAGATATATGTACGTTGGATCAATGTACGTGTTATAAATTGATCGGGTTTCCACGAGGCAACAAATAGCGATAAACATTATTTCACAACCCACGACTATATTATGTCAGAATACCTTAATTAAAAATAATTTATCACTCATCGGCGAGATGAAACGACTTAAGCTCGTGACGAAACCTTTTCTCCTCGTTAAAGCCGATAATTGACTCATTCATCTTGGCAAATCTCCAATTAACTGGGTTCTCCAATGTTGTCGAAAGAATAACCGATTCCAAAATTTATCTTATTCCATAAGAAGGTCAATTACATTATAGAAACGAACCCAAACAAGGCGTATACTTTTAATGGCCATTGCATATTAACATAAGAAATAAAAAATACCAACTAAATTCTTAGGCGATTAAAAAAAATGACTAAAATAAGATTTGTCAATTATATGTAACAAAAAAAAAAGTTTTATCTTCTTATTGCTCATTTACCGGCCATGTGTCTCTCTGAGTAGGACAATTATTCGATAATTGGGGCGTTGAAGTTACCAACAATGGAATACCCATTATACAACCACTTGACGTGGTTTTTTTTTTCACTTAATTTAAATTGCATTGCAATGGCGTACACATATTTTCGTTAAAAAAAAAAAAAACAAAAAAAAACAAAATTCACATTTTGCGTCTTATCTACTTAAGAATTATTTACATTTGTTGTTTTTTATCGACTGGAATGTGTGACGATATTGTTACGTCCGTGGGCAAGGGCGAAAAGTTGTTAGAAAAAATTCTCACAAGCTCCCGTTTGGCACGCGCAGTCTCCAAATAATGTTTTTGTTTTTATGAAAATGCAACGATTTTACGAAAATGCCTCATTATTGTCATTGGAGTTGCATCGATTCATCATTTTATTGCTCGTGATAAATCCTCAAGGCCAGTTAACCGTCTCCCATGTTTTAGGGATCATTCCAGTTGGAATTATTATTTAGAGCTTTTTACTTATTTACACAATCGTTGGAGCCCTCAACGAACGAAACACCATCAACGCGCAAAGCTTAACCCTCATTTTGAGCAAATTTATTGAGCACCATGTTCAATTCCAAGCCTAAGAATTAATTAGGAAATACGAAAATGTTCAACGAACCGGTAAATTGTGGAAAGGATCTATTTCGACTAATGCAGTTGCTGTAAAAGCAAATATCTTTTTTTCTTTTAATGGTATCGCATTGAGCTATTTCGCGTTAGGCTGAAGATTGCAACATTTATTTTTTTTTCTATTAGAAAAATAGTTTCCGATAACCTTTTGTTGATGAGCCGGCGACCTCGTCTCGGCTTTTTTCTGATAATTATCGAGGTTAGTTCTCGAAGCACTTATTATGCACGCACTGCAACGTCGTGAACCAATCGAGGCAACAAAAAGGAAGAATATTCCTCGTTATCACGTTGGTTTCCGGTTGGAGCGAATTTTTTGTAGAGCACGAGACACTGTAAGATTTTCCCTCGGCAAACAGATTGTTCGTAAGGTCGTAACGTGTTTTTTTTTGCTCCCACGGATTCGAGGCTGTACGTCCCGAAGAGTCAGGATTTCTCATCCCCTCGGGGAAGGTCCGCATGTGCTTTCCTCGTTGCTCGAAAGCTCCAGCAGAATTTCTAGCAACTGAGACCCGCCAGGCTGCTGGAAATGTCGCTTCCTAGTCAGAAAGTCGTTTCCGTCTCCAGGCTAGGCTCCTGTTTGAATAATCGAAATCCAGCAACCGTGTTGGTGTCGTCGTCGGTCGTGATGGGAGTCAAATCCCTGAGAATCATGACTGGGCTGCCAGCGCCGAGCATGTGATCCTGAGGACTCAAGGGCCCGGTGTTTGCCGGCGTCAAAGGGCTGCTGGGGCTCTCGTTACTGCTCACGTAACTTCCTGGTGCGTTTGAGAGTGGCAAGGGTGTCGTAGTACCGTTGATTTCCGCGGTGGCACCGCCGAGTAACATTTCCTGTAGCAGACTGTCGATATGGGCGACCCCGAATAATCTCACGAATTGAATCTGCTCGATCATTTGCCAAGAGATCGATTGCAAGGCTGGCAACGTCAAGAGTATCTCGCCGAAACGCCCTCGGCTGTCGTACTGTCGGTCACTTATGTAATCTTCCAGATTTATTTGGATTTGGTAACGAAGATGCTTGATCCGTGCTGGTTCGCTCAAACCTTTCGCGTCTGTTCCGAAAAACATGAAATCATCGATTAGTTTGTTAGGAAAACTCCGTCCACTCGACTTGGAAGCGTTTAACCCTTCGACTGCACACTGGGTCACTTTGACCCCAACAATTGAACTCTAGAACAGTAAATTCTGCGTTCTCCCGTTTTTTTATCGTTTTACCGCATTTTTTAAACTAATTTTCTGGATTCAAGAAAAAATCCTCTGAGCTCACGTGATCCTGCGTTAAAAAACGAAAAAAATGAGCCCAAGTTGAATGGTTTTCGTTCAATTTTACCGGAGATATGAATTTTTCAAAATTCGGGCGATTTATAACCCCACGGTGACGAAATAAGTGAAAAAAATTTACAAATGTCAAAAACAAATGTTTTGACATTTAATTATCGTTTTCGTTGAAAAAATACATTCAGCGCCATGGAATATGAATAATTTATCACAAAAATTACATTTTTTCGGAATACAACGGTTTATAAAATGCTCTGGGTCAGATTGACCCGATATGCACTTATAGGTGTGTGCACTCGAACGGTTAAAACGAGCTGCAAGTCTTGGGATGGGATTTGCAGCCGTTGGACTGCTTCAGAAGCTTTTTTGGGCGTCAAAGGCTTGAAAATACAAAAAGATCCCGTGGAAATTCATTTCCTGAGATTTATGAGGCTCAAAAGTCTGACGACAGTGACAAGTGGAAAGTTCTACTTACTCGGATCGAAAAACACAATAGCCTTGAGACAGGCGAACTCGGTGTCATCGATCTGGACCTCGTTCAACGGCTTGACCAATTCGTCCATAACCCTGATGCCTACTCTGCTTATGTCGAGGTCCTGGTTGCGTCCCTCTGTGGAAAAAGATATGACTAACAACCACGGTTATACCGTTCAAATCGGCGATCAAGACTGAGTCCGGTTCTTCGATGCTGCAGCTTGAAATGCATTCTGTCATTGCAGGTCCCGCCTCGCCACCGCAACAAAACCATTCATCTCTTTATTTCTCTTCCACCATGCAAGAGAATAATAAAAAGTCGTTTTATAAGTCTTCTCTATGTGGCACAAAAACATAAACGCCGGACTCAGTCAACTAGCTACACCCCATGGATTCGTGCAAGTTGACGAATCGCCCAGTTCTCTTTTCGATTGATTCGCTTCAAACAGCCCCATTCCCTACTTGGCAAATCTTTTTTATTCAAAAACCAAATCGCTTCGGAGTAGCAGCGGATGCCAAAGCCACGAAACTTTCAAGAGAAAAGTTTCCTGCACAGTTTTTCTCACGAGGTTTCGATCATTTTGCCAAATAATCTCGTGAACGAAGCTGCGGACGAAATTCTTTGGAAACATTGATCAGTGGCATTTCGTGGCTCGGACATCCGGCCAATCTCTCAGCGAGTAATCATAAAACTGGACGATTCGGGTGAAGATATCGTTTCGAGTCACTAATCGAAACCGTTAAATCCCAATGATGATTTACGACTAGGACATGATGATTTCTTTGCCTCGTTTTTGCCGATCAAGCTCCGACAAAAAGTATGAATGGTCGTACCGTTTCCGCTCCCTGGAATCCTTGTGCGCAGCATTGTTTGGTTTTTAACAATACAACATCGGGTTAGACATACACGAATATTTTAATCACATGGACATCACGACAGAGCCATGCAAATCTGGACATTTGTCAAAAAAAAGTCCATATTTTGTTCCAGCTCCCGATCGGAAACCGTCGAGTGGTTTCCCAGACTGAGATTAATCATTATTTTAGTCACAAACGCCCACACGTTCAACTTTTTTTTATACTCAACGACACAAACCCCTCTGCCCAGGTTATCCCAAAGCTTTACGTACCAGGACAACTCTTAGTAATGACGCAATTGTTGCCGAGCAACAAAACGTCAGTCAGGTGCATACTGCGCCTTGCGACTCCCAATAGAAGGTGCTCGCCCGCATGGGCACGCAGTAGAGCGACTTGATCGTCGAGGGTGAGTTCGCTGAAAGCGGGAATGTACTTGGCCCATTCGACCAGAATCAACAGCTGTTGCTTCATGCTGTCGCACACGTCGTTTATGTTCGCTATCTGCTTGTTGCTGAGGTCCGTCTCGTTGCTGGGACTGCCCAATTGTTGTACCTGTTCCAAAACAAAAATTCTTACTATTACTTGGTCGTGGAAAGTTCGCCCAGCCTCTGCAGCGACTTGCAACAAGCTTGAGGACTCGCAATGCTTTCCAAATGCTTGGAGAGTATCAGCAACATCTCTCGAGACACTTTCAACCCTTAATGGTAACGCGGGGTCAATTTTACGCCAGCTGCTTTCGACCGACTGTACGTAATAGAAATTTTCAGAAAATGGGACTCATGACACTCTTTATCGATCGTTCGAACCTTCTGGTAGGAAGCCAACGGTGTAAAAACTGGGCTATACTTTTTTCCAATTCAGACTTATGGAACGATTTTTCTTTTTTTATTCAAAATTTCGACTTCTGCATCATTTTTCATAAAAAAAAAAGAAACTGACCTCTAACGCTGCTCCAACTTGTCTGCTGAGCATTTCAGCCTGTAACAATGAAACGACCGAGAGGCCTCCACCATTACTCGTCTGTTCCTCGTAGCTCGGTCTTCTGCAGCTTATTCGATCTCGTTCATTCTGAACGGCTGAAAAATCCCAATTTTTCGAGACACTCAGACACAAACTTGGAAATAGACTTTTCAGACAAAATTCTCCGGTTGAAAATGTCCGCTTTAGGAACAAGGTGAACGGATGGAACATTCATAACTCACCTTCCTTCTTCATGCCAGCTTTGAAGCACTTTCGAAGCCTGCAGTATCTGCATTGGTTACGTTTGTCCTTGTCGACGACGCAATTTCTGCTGAATCTGGGAAAATAATTCAACAAACGTGCTGGATTGAAGAAAAGGCATATGGAAAAAAATAAAAATAAATAAATGGCTATCCTGTCCTCACATACGTTTATTATCGAATAACTTCAAAGTTCTATTATTAGTTGGACAAGGATACCTCATTTATAATGCAAATAATGTGCCACCAACGTATTAATTAACCGCAATCCTGCACAATTATATCTCCTCAACCACCAGTTTGTACTTATCTTTTTTACCTCTTCTTGGAAATGTCGAGATCAACTTTTGAAATAGATTTAGATTAGATTGAGCAGTTCACTAACTTAATCGCATCGTGATCGTAATATTATTCGCGGAGAACGCGTACGTGTGCGGAATTGGAGTGAGGCCTGCGGACTGAGCATGAGATTCTTACGAGCTCATGGCCCATGGCCATGCCGCCAAAAATTCTTTATTCACGATTTTTATCCAAAAAATCAAAGTTCCTACTGTGCCGCAAAGATTTTCCGGTGATTGTCGAATTTTTCGTTCTTTTTGGCATTGTTGTTTGTCCGGGGACGAAAAATAACGGAAGGTCCAGCTTTTCAATCGTTGACTTGGACAAAATTAATAAAAATTACGCGAAAGCTCACCTGCACGAATACAAATGATTTTTTCTCACGGATCTCCGAAAAAATCCCTTACAGCCGTCGCAGGAGGCTGCACCGTAGTGCTTGCCGGTCGCACGATCGCCGCAGATTGCACAGTGCTGGGAAAGCACTCCGGCAACCCCCGAGCCCGGTATGCCTAAGACCGAACCTCCTGCCCCTCCGGTCCCCATGCTCAAATCCGCATCTGTAACAAAAGCAAGCAAAACATTCAACAATTTTTACAACAAAGAATAATTTTCAACAGTCACGATTTTTTTTCTCGCCATTTGAATGGAATTTCTTTATAAAATTTGCGGAGGAAATTATTGTCGGAGGAAAAACTCTGTTGACGAGAGTGTTAAATAACTTCACAGTTGGCTGAGGCAGAATTATTAATTCGAGCAATCGTAGGATGAGTTTTTTTCAAGTACGTTCTTCATCGACGATTAATATGGTTGCGAAATGAGTGTGAGGCTAGTTGAGATGTAGAACAAGTGTAGTAACGCGCTACCTCGATGTCATTAATATTGAAAATAAAACGTGCGAGTACAAAAAAAAAAATCTCGTTCCGTCCGACAACTTTTGACGTCAGTGCAGATCGTAATAAATAAATATGCTCGGAATTTTTTCATTGAAATTACTTTCAGAAAGTGAGTGATCGAATTGAGTGAAAAAAAAAATCATTTTACACGAGAATCGACTGGCAAAATGTTGGAAAACGTTTATATTTGTTAAATGCGTGAGAAATTTTGGTAAACAATGCGAGTTCCAACGATATTTTGTGTTGAGCGATTTGGTCGCCTATCAAAAATCTCGTTTTTACTCATCGTCGTTTTTTATTTATTTTTTGCTCCTTGTCGGTTAATCGTTATCTTCACGAGACATATAAATATATCGATACTCTCGATATATCCGTGCTGCTGCTGCTGCTGCTGCTGGGTCATCCCTCCGTCTCCGTGCCTCGTTCTCAAGAAGCAAGGAAAGTTTTTTCCGCTTTATTTTTCATTTTTTTGTTCAATATACCCTGCGGCAAATGTCGGGAGGTCGAGATAGCTGTTATCTCGCATTGAACACGTACAAGCTCATACATACGCAGCGTGTCACAACGATATGCATTTACGAGAAGAAAAAACATGTGGGAAAGTTAAATATTATTTGAGATTCTTCTGTATCGAGTTTATCGTCAAAGACCCCCCACTTTCTGCCTGGAAATTGCTCCACAATTAATAATAATACGTTAAAATTTCATTTCTCATGTCCAGCAAAAAAAAAGAACAAAAAAAAAAAAAACAAAATTCCGTGCAGACAAACAGATCGTGCAACTTTTCTCGAGATAGAGTTTCTGCAACGCGATTTTATTGTTACGAGACTCGACGATAACGATTCTTTCAAAACTGCTTCTCCTTTCGTCAAAATATTTCCGCGAGCAAAGATAAATCGCGGAGATTGCTCGTGAAGCAGCAGACGCGAAACTCCGAGTAGGGAGTAGTAATGGAAAACGAGATGATTTGCATTTTAAAATCAGCATATCGCGCTCGGCTTTGGTCGAGGGGCCCGCGTTGAGACGCGTGCCAATTCCATTTATCGTCTGCACTAGATATTACGGAGGTCTCGGCGTTCGCCACCTAGTGGCAAACTATTGAACTGAACTGAACGTCGATAGAAAAATAGCGACAAAGATTGATCAATTGCTTTTTTTTTGTCTGTGAGACGTAAAAACGAGGATCGCGTTGCGTTACACAGACAAGAAGTAAAATTGCGATTCCACTGATGTAATTATTGTCGCGATGTATTATTTCTGCGTGCCTGCAATCTACATATTTTCTTTCCTTTGTACGATCCTCCGATTCCTCGAGGAAGCGCGATATTGGGCCTAACAATGGAAAAGATACGAAAATAATCGCGCGAGGAATTGGTATCTCGGTCGATCCCGAGATTGCCGAGACACGCCGGGGTCACGTGGCTCGAAAAACAATAAGCTCTAGAAATTGATAAACTTTCTCATCATCGCGCATTAACTTTTCGAATTTTACAGATAAAAGAACAAAAATACATAGATTCTCGATACGTGATGATCGTTTCAGAAATTTATATTTTTATCGCAGAGTTAACAATCTTGGAAAATGTTGCCCCTTGTTTTTTCGAGGCTCAGTCAACGACCTCAAATTTTTAACACTTTCATTTTCCGATACCGGTTGACCGATTGCGATTCAAAAATTACGTCGTGCAGCCAAGCGCATGAAAAAAGCTCGCCAACTTTTTCCCTCCGATCGCACTGGCGAGGATCATCCTGCTCCTCAGCCTCCAGGAGCAGGATCTTCCGGTGTTAAGCAATTTAAAAAAAAACGAAAAAAATCGAAGAAATTCGCTTGATCCTCCGAACTGCGATGCAATGGTGACGACTCGGTTATGTAAACACGGTCAAAAGTTTAGCTACATCGATCAACGATGGATTCATAACTCTTGGAGCAATAATATCGCTCTCTAGAATTACATCAACGATAATTACGATCGTTGTACGAAGACGATAATCGTAATGGTAGATTCGCATAGATCCTTGGCAACTTTGGACGAAAAAAAATTTGCGAAAAAAGTCAAAGTGTTGCGCAACGAGCATGACGGATTATTCGTCGTAATAAAAATAAATGAGCTTGTAGAAAAAAATAGCAGTAACTGCAGTTTCCGTGCGCACGGAGAGGTCCTCGGTTTATAATTAATGTTGCTGCGCGGTTGTCATGCACAGTTTTTTGGCAAAAATTGAAGGCGAAATTGTTGGAGTTTCGTAATGAGAGTTCGGAGAGTGGTGACTCGAGAAACGTCAGTCTGGAATGACAGCCGCGCAGTCAAGTGACCTTGACTGTTGTGCTAAAATGCGCGGAGAGAGGGCAAGGAAGGAAATAAACAAGAGCTCGTGTATTAGTGGGATACATGTCGTTCCGGCGTCTAGCAATCGGCTGGAACCCGTTAACGTGGGTGACGAATCGTGTTTGGACTTTAAACATCAACGCCGACAATGTTGAGCTCCGTACAGACGGCTCTATTGATCGTCTGGCTCGTCGTGTCCCAACCAACGTATCGTTTACTTGCTATAAACTTGTCTCGTGCCGAACCTACCGCAATGTGTAAGTCAAAGTCTAATTCTCGTCGCCGAGGCGTTTCTGTTCCGTCCCACTCGCCCCCGCGATCGCAAATCAATCGTTAAGCTCACTTGACCGCATAAACATTCCGGCATACAGAGTGTTCCGTTTGTCGTTGCTTCTCATATCGTGCAATCGTCGTATTTCCCAGAGGAAATTGTTTCTGCCAATTTTTTCCTCCGACGCACCGTTCGCGAGTTATGAATCGATTACAAATGGCCAATCGGCTTTGGGGTGCGAGAGAAATGGGCGTAACGAGGCTTCGCCTCTCCGCCCCTTTTCTCACGGCTCATTGTGTTGGCGCTGACAGACTCTTGATCGCAGCAAAAAATCAACGAAGACATTTCTCTTCGAAATGTCGCGATCGACGTTTCCTGAAGATTTTGAACGCGACCGAGCAACTTGTGGGTGTATTTTCCTTCTTTTCGTTCGATTTATCGAGACTTCCGGGGCCTCGTGCGCCCTTTGAAATTATTGTTTTTCTATTTTGAAGGAAAGAAAAAAAAATAATCGATTGGACCAGCACAGAAGTGAGAAATTTTCTCGATGTTTATTCGACCTTTCAACAGCGCACGGAGAAAGTGTCGAAATCGAATTCCCATTCTACTCCACATTAATTTCACAATAATTAACCAACAGATACCGAAATCAAAGGTCAATCGAGGCAACACTTTTGTTTTTGTTTTATTAAGGCAATAATGTTTCGTCGCCTTGATGCAACATCCCCGTTTTATTTGTACGACACATTTTAATCATCGCGTGTAATTGAAATTTTGAAATCAGCGATAGTCGTCGATTTATGGATCCGCGGACGATCAAGGTCCGAAATAAATCCCCCTCAGATTCGTCCATCCTCATAGTCATAACATCGAACAATGCGCAATATCCGGCTCATTATTACAATTATCAATGCAACGCAAGAAATTAATAATTGCTCGCAGCTTCGTTGAGGTATTACCATCGCACGAAACGAATTTATTTTTAGGGTTCTTTCAAAATTTGCTATAAACGTTTTTGGCACCGAAACCAAAAGTTTCCGACGTTTAGAATTCGAAATATATAATTTCCAATTTTTTATTCTCCTCATCTAAACGCATGTAAATCGAAGTCACGTCCCCTTATAAAAAGTTNTCAAACTGCTTCAAAATAAGTTGGGTTCAAGACGCTGTCGTATATCTCGATAAGTTATTATATATGAAAGGAGCGCTGCAGCGCTACTAGAAAACCGTTCGCGCGCGTGAGCGCGCGTGATGCACCCTAGTTCCGTTAAAAAGTTGCAAGAAAAATAACAAAAGAAACGCGGCTTCGATTTACACGCGTTTAGATGTCAAAAATAAAAAAATTCGGAATCAAAAATCTCAAATTCTAAACGTCAGAATATTTTTCTTCAGAGGAGAAAACTGTTAGTTTTGGTGCCAAGAACGTTTATACAAAATTTTGAAAGAAGCCTAAATAAAGTCGTTTTGTGATAGCAATTAATACGTTTAGGGGCTTCGATCCCACGTGTCGTAAAATTCTTCTCCCAATATTAAGGGGCTCGCGAGATGCTCTTGAATTGAGAGACTTCCGAAGTGAACATTGAGAAGATTCTAAAGTTCCCATCGTTGGAATTCAACGAGAAATATTTTTTTTATTCATTCTTTTCGATAATTCATGCGATCTTATTAATTTTTCTAGTAAACTCAGTTTCCTAATGGCTGAGACGACTGGCTCATTATCGCTGTCAAATACCCTTGGAAAATTTCACGCTCTGCTATAAAAAATGATGAGTTTTCGTCTCGAACGTCAACATCCCAAAATTGGGCACAATTGGGAAAATTAGACTCTCGCAGTAACTTTGCTGTTCGGGCACTGACGACGAAACTGACGATCGCTCGGTGCACAATATTGAGCCGCAATTTCACGAGGGCCTTGGGTGAATCGTAGAGAAAGAAAAAAGGTAGTTCACGCGCGTTCAAGGAGGAAACCTTCGACATAGAGACGTCTACAACGAACATCAATCAAATATTACGCAAGCTTATGTATTCTGCCTTAATAACCGCGCGTGTGGATATGTGTGTGCAGCGTTTGTATATTCTCGAGTGATATGGGGACTTTCGTACACGTAATATTTGCTTGCTATTAAATCTAAAAAAACACGAACGTAAACTTGGTTGAAATGTCAAAGTGTTTGTAGAAATCTAACAAATAGGCCCTGCCCCTAGGGATTTGCCATTTTGTCAGATGAGACTGAGCCAGAGCTCGAGCTCTGGAGACGAAGCGAACGTACGTGACGGTTTTGCGATTGGGTCGTGACGCCATTTTTTTGCATGTCATCGTTCGTCGTTAAAACCACGAAGATTAGCAACGTAGAAAAAATTTACAAAATGGTGGGATTCCTAACCTCGAAATTCCGAGAAGAAAAACAACTGCCCGGTAGCAGGCAGAGAGGGTTTCGAGAAAAAACATAGAATGGCGACACTTCTCACCTCGAAACCTCGAGGAAAACTAACTTGTTCGCATCCAGAAATGAAATATTCAAATTTCGCACAAGTTTTATTTCCATCACGTATATTCTTCTCGTCCGATCCTCATCTCGATTCGCCAAACGTAGCCGGTGATGAATTTGCTCTTTGTCAAGTCGCGGGAAATGGTTTTTCCGCGTAAAAAATAATTTGACTCGCGCAATGCGATGATTTTTTTTTACGATCATTCTAAAAATGCCGCGGAGGTTTCCTTCACCATCTTCAACGTCGAAACTCGCGATCCGATCTTACTAGTTGGATGATATTTGTTCATAATCATTTTCATAAGAGAAATCACCGCGAGGAATGGCCCAACGACACATTTCCTCTCTCTCTCTCTCTTTCGTATCAATCTCCATTTCCTTGTCTCGCATTACGTGCAAATATTGCCGATATTTGAGAGAAAATTTTCCGACACACCTCGTCTCCTCAATGACATAATTCTGATCGTTGGCTTCCGACATTTTTATTACACATCAAACATTTCCGGGACTAGGAAATCTTTGCTGGAATTACATGCTCCGACACAACGAAAAGAAAAAAATACTGTAATTGAGTTCGTTTTTTAACGTGGGCCCAAAGCCTCGATCAAGAGTTTTCACCAGAATTTTCCACCCAATTCGTCACACAATCTATTGAGTGCATTTTTCCATCGCTTCAAAAAGTTAAACGGGCCCTTTTTATATCAATTGAGCAAAAATTCAGAAAGGTCCTTCTCATTCTTAGCTCCGCTCGATGTTATTTGAAGAACCGTTAAAAATCAATAAAACATTTATTCCATCGTAACAATTATACGATTTCCTTTTGGGCCTCAGTCATTTTCCAATACCGAGTGAAATAACGTCCATCGTTTGATAAATCGGTGACACCAAGAATCCTCGTGTACAGCTTCGTCCAGGCTCTATAACTCGTGCCCCGAGGCTTGACCGTAACGGCGCCAAGCACCAGATAATGAAATATTTACTCTTGGACGTTCTTACGGTGATTAGAATCGTGTAATGAGATTATTCATTTTTTTTCGATTATGTATCGCGCGTCGCGATCTAAATTTTCAAAATCTGAGGGAATCTTTATATTTTTTTCATTTTTGAATAATTTCGACGAGCCTAGACTGCAGTTTCACAAGAAAAAGTGAATAAATACCAAATTAATGGGTGGGGGTTAATATTACGAATAACCAAATTGTCGAACAGCTAATAATTCGGAATTTTGGTATTCATAAAATTAAATAAAAGAAAAGTAAGAAAGTCGAAATGAAATTTTTCAAATGACTAAAAATTCGAAATACAAAATAGCGAACGTCAAAAATGGCGAACGTCAAAACGGCGAGCGCCAAAATAACGAACGCTAGAATAGAATAGAATAGAATAGAATAGAATAGAATTCGTTATTTTGGCGCTCGCCGTTTTGACGTTCGACATTTTTGACGTTCGCTATTTTGTATTTCGAATTTTTAGTCATTTGAAAAATTTGATTTCGACTTTCTGACTGTTCTTTTATTTAATTTTATGAATACCAAAATTCCGAATTATTAGCTGTTCGACAATTTGGTTATTCGTAATATTAACCCCCACCCAAATTAATGAGTACGACCAATGAAGCGACTGCTTTTTCATTGACAAATTTGCACGATACGTCGAGCTATTAATTGTCAAGATTTTTCGACCGACATCGATTCGGATGTTAAATTGAAAAGTAGTTTTTGTGCTACATCGGTTGAAATGCGTTTAGAGCATTTGCATACCATCAATCAGGTTTTATACGCGTGAGCACTTCTGTATTTCTCTTCGCGTTGAATATGTAATTAGCATCCCGCCGAGGAAATGCTCTTNNNNCCCTCCCTCCCCACACACACACTTGTATATATTTTTAAAATATTTTCAATCAAGGATAATCACATCTCTGTGGACAAGGAATCAAAGAGAAAGCGCTTGGTGTGGCGAAAGACATACATTTTCGTTCGAATCTAAAACACGATGTAGTGACGATTGTCAATCTTCGATAAAACTGCGATAATTTTTACGCCGTTTAAATAAAAAGGAGCGTAGTTTGGAGCATTTTTGATTGTAGAAAAAAAAAATTATGAGCTAGGAGACAGTTTGGATAAAATTTAGAAATTCCTAGAGCTTCGAATAGTTTTGATAATAATTTTGAAATACGTTCGTAGGGTATTTTGTGGGAAGATGATTGTTCGTTTTTTTGTTGCGGAACAATTAGATGATTTCTAGGAACCGAGACGACGATCAGCCTTTCGACATTCCTTTGTGCCGCATGGCTTTGGTGTTGTTTAGCATGACGAAAGGAGAAAAACGTATGCTACGATATGGCGAACAATTATTCCCGAGGTAGAGGTCGAGTGTCAAGACACTCGGAGCCGCACTTTTTTGCTCGATAAATTTAATCGCAACTTGGACCACAACGTTCACGTCTTACGAGTAAAATCAATTGCGAAAAAAAAACGACTTCGACTTTTCCGTCTGGGAGTCTGCGCCTTCATTTTCATAATTATTGCTCAACCATTGATCACGTCGCGACGCTCCGACACGTGCTAAATCGGCTGCGAAACAGTGGAAACAGATTTTTTGCTATTAAAAATTGACGTAAATTAGAAAAACAAAAAATTCTTGAGCTTTTCGTACGAAAAATTGATCCTCGAATTTTAATTCCCAACACTGGACGGGAATTTCAAAAATTCATCGTCCTCTTGTTTTCCGACACGATAACGGCGATAGAGAAATTTTAATTCAGTAGAAAATCATTTTTTATTTTTTTAAGAAGAAACACGAAATTGAATGATTCTGTTTATTTTTGTTTATAAATCCACGTTGTCGAAATTTTTGCCGTTCTCTTGTTTTCCGAAACGATAACAGCGATAGGGTCATTTTAATTTTGTAGAAAATTTTTTTTTCAAGAAGAAACACGAAATTGAATGATTTATTAATTTTTTCTATTTATGACTGCCCCAGAGAGCATTAAGGACCGAAAAATGTTGGTTGTTGAAATGGAATTTGAATAATCTGCAGAAACGATTAGATATGAGTTTTGAAAGAATAGTTTTTCTCTCATTAAGTTGCGATGGAAGGGAAAAAAAACGTTGAAAACAAGTTGGATCTGTGTTGTTATGCGGGAATTTGAAAAATGTCTACATTACGCGATGCTGCTGTCTTACGTTTCGTAATCAAGACCACGCGTCTCCAAACTCCATAATATCGTACAAGTTGATAGTATTAGTGGCTTAGGAGTGGATCGACAGTGCCAGGGAGCTCGTTAGTCGGTGATCTAAATGTTTGTTCTAGGACCCAGTTAAATAATGACGGATCGTGTTATTTATAAGGCAGTTTGATGTTGGGCCTTGCAGAAATGTCGCCACGCTCTCGTGACGGCACCAAAACACTCGAGACTATTTTTTTTCAAATCAAATCCCATTGTATTCCAAACTTAATTCGAATTATTATCGCAAAAAATTGGAAATCATTCAAAATTACTGTCCAGTTCCTTCTCAACGAAATTTCCTTATTATTCAATTTTTTAAATATTTCGTTCGCAGTTGCAATTGTTCTTATTCCATCTTTCGTTCGTCTTCGTTTTCGCTTGTTTTGTCCAACGATTTTTTCCGTATTTTGGATCGATTTTCGAAAACAAGTTGCAAATATTAATTGTAATTTGTTTTCTTAATGAATTGTTGTCGTTTCTGTGTGTTTTTCCGTATCAATGGATTTTACGTTTCAATCGTTTTCCTCGGCAATTTTATTTAGTCAAACTCGCCAATTATCGCCTTAGGAAAAAATCTGCACAACCTTAAGTACTGCAAATCGTTGTAACTAAGTTGGTATGAAATTTATGCGTTCGCCAGGCGCAAGACTTGATCCGAAGCAGTCGTACGTGTGTGCTTGGTTTTTTTTTGTCAGAAATCGCTGAGTCACGGGTTGAGAGAGAGAGAGCCCCCACTTTGCGGGCTCGATTGCTTGTGTAAATGGACACGCACACGAGGTTCGATCTTGCGAACACTATTTGAGAGGTTACGTATTAACTCTGTGAGCTATGTATTATTTATACGTACTGCCTCGTCGTTTTTCACTTCTTTGAGTCGATGGAGAAAAAAAAATTATTTAAAAAAAAAATGAAAAAAAAACACAAAACGTTTCACTAAAACGTCGAACTAGTATCCCGGCTCGTATTTACCATCGCTATTAGCACTTTATTATCATAACCAAATAGTTCCCACTGCCTTGGAAGAGAAGCCTCAAAAATACATTGAAAACTGTTTGAAAAAAATATATAAAAATAATTTTTCACGAATTTGGAACGAACTTGAAAAAATCGATTGAAAAAAATTAATTCCTGTCATCGTGGCCATTGCTGGTGGATGAATAAATAAATTCGAATGGTACTTGTAAAACTTCAACTACGAAAACACTCAAAATGAATTATTTTCAGCTTCAAAAAATTCCAAAATTCATTAAAGACGATTCGACAAAAATTCAATAAATTCTGTATCACGATAGAAAAGTGAAAATATTTGATTAATTAATTTTTACGAATCACGACTGCCTGTTGATGAGTGGAAAATAAAGTTTCGTCGGTAATTATCAAATCTTTGCGAAGATCCGTGTTAATTGAAAAGAATGGAATTCGAAAGCAGAGGAAAAGAAAACACCTTTGGCGACCCTAACAGAGGTCATCCAGGTGTGTGACCTTGACAATGTTGGGCGGCGAGGGGGAGAGGAACGAAGGAGAATTGGGCAATAACCTAATCGATGTGTTAATAAGGCGGTAAAAAATTTTTCATCTTGTTTTTCAGAACATCTTTCAGCTTTGAATTCATTTCCATAATTTTTCCTGCTTCTGATCGAGTCTTCGAATATTTATTTCAATCCCAGTTTTTTCCCTTTCATGAAAATTATTCCGAAAAAAATTGGCTTCCGGTTATTGACGGACGAGTCGTTCAGTTCGTATAGCTATTGAAATTTATAGAAAAAGCTTTTGATGAATGTTTCGTTTATCGGAAATGCTCGTCGCGTGAATCTCTGAAGACAACTGCGCCGCAATTTCCCTTAGTATCGCGGAAATAAATAACCGCGTTTGCACACACTGCGTTCTGAGATTAGTGTGTTTGCCTTCAAACATTTCACCGTTCTAGAATACGAAGAAAAAATCGAGATAACGGAATTCCATTTTTTTTCTGTTCCCTCGAATTACTAGATTTTTTTTCGCTATGAAAAAAAACGATGGGCCGAAAAACCTGTTGGTGACGTATCAAGAACGAGGAAACTAAATACGAAGGGATTTTTTTAAGAGGAAAATAAACACGAAAATACGAGATTGAATATTTTTTTCCTCGAATGTCGGTGATGACCGCCGATAATTTTTACGTGTCGCCATAATTCCGATTTCTATTGAATTTAAATTGAAAATAATTTTGTCCCCAAGTTTTCGAAACTTTTATAGACAAAAAGAAAATTCACATTATCGTAGATTCAATGAAACAAAAATAAACATTTGTTTGTTCGACAAAGAAGCGTGACTCGGAGTGATAAAAAATTCGCGTGCTATTCCGCGATCACGAAAAGTCGCTTCAACGGAATTGCATCTAAAGACGTCACTCGCGTGTCTCAAGACTCTTTCCTGCCGCTATTTTTTCGATGCAACGCCAAAAGCACAAGTCGAAAAATAAAAAATGAAAAAAAAAATAATAAAATTTTCAATTATATCTTACAAAAATATTCGAAACTATTATTTTAGAGCCTAATTTCAGAGCTCGTTTTATCGTCTCGACAATTAAATGGCTATAAAAACCACCGAAATTCTCCTCTTCAGTCCTCCTTCAATATTTTTATTCTCCTTAACTCATCTCTGTTATACAAACTTTGATTACTCCTCGTTCGATCATGCTCCGCACCGAAAAGCAATTTAATTAAGAAATTAAACATTTTGTTCAATTAAATAATTCAATACTTTGTACGTAATCGGATCGGAGCTCTTGAAAATCCTCTTGAACGAGTACTCGACTCTTTATCCATTTATCTCTCATTTATCAACATTTTTTTACGGAATTAAAATTTTTTCTTCTTGAAAAAATTGTAAAAACGTGTTCACCAGATTATTATTATAATTTCCGATAATATTTGAACCGACGATTACTCAAGATTGTAAAATATGTGAAAGTTGTACGAAGCAGCAATCGCGATTCAATGATTTTTCGTATTTCAAAATGTTCGGTCGATATTTTTTTTTTCTATTTTCTTACGTCCATAGAATTCAACTTTGTTTCTTTCTGAAATTCTTCATATGTTTACACGTACCTGCGAGACCCATCCTCAAACTCGAGTCCAGAATCCGTAAAAATTCAAAATTTCACGTTTTTTTTTGTGCTGGATGAAAAAAAAACATACTCGTGGAGTTGTTAATAAAAAATAAAGTCTCTCGCGATAAATTCGATGGTCTGATCCGCGACGGTTTCGAATCGCGCGCCACTCACGTCACTGCAATTATCAATCGAGTCAAACTTTGGTCCACGTGTTTGAAGATTCAGAGGGAATTTGAAGAGTACGAGAAATCGGTTGATAATGAAAAACGCACAATTTGACACTTTGGCAAGTCTATGAAGCGGAAAGTTGGGAAAAAGGCTGGTTAAGGGTCGCAGAAAGGTTCGTGCATGTTGCTAACTGAGGCGGCAAACGTTGGTCATTATCAAGCGGCACTCTTGCGTGGAGTTTTCGTTGCGTCGATCATTGCTCGAGATTCCACTCGACCCGCATTGTCGCCAGCGATTGAAAAATGCGTTTAGGGTGCTAGAAGAATGTCCGCAACGAGTTTCATTGCTCTAATTGTCAGCCATTTTTATTACCGCACTATTGAAACACGCATTGAAGCATCGAATGAAGCGAGCGTCGTCGAAATTGCACACTGCGTTTAGGCTCGTCGTTGCGAGTACGAGGAGGGGTGGGGGTCGAGTTAAAATAGCTCAGTTTCGGGGCCACGGGGCCAGAGCTCAATGATTGCAAACCTATGCCACTCAGATGTGAAGTTCCTGTTGGATGGTGGGTCCCCAAGCCTCAGTGTGATTAGAAAGCTTACAGAACGTCGATGATCCAATGTGCGTCAATTGATTGTCTAGCTAGTCAGGGCCTGGAGTCCTCTTGTCTTGTACGGGGAGTCACGTGACGAATCAACCATTGGTTGCTGTCCAATTGACGTGAAATGTGTCTCTGGAGTCGATGGGAGCTGCCGGTAGCGATAGTTGTATATTTTATTGACATGGAGCCAGAGACTGAGATGCGAGGAGGTTAGTCGTTTTGTGGGACGAGTTAGCCCGGGTCGGATCAAGTCCCTTGGCGTTGCGCGAGCGTGTAGTTGGCTTCCGACGAGAATAGTAAGTCTATACTACTCTATCAGCTACACTCGTGTATCCCGGGCTGGATGTGTGTGCGTTGATTAGGCCTGCCAGCCGCTTCCGTGGGTGATGATCTGTCGCGGATGTGTTGGAGACACATTCCGTCAGCACATCTGGACAATGTGCATGTGGAGAGCGGTACGAAGAGAAAAATTGACTCGTACTTTTCTTTCCTTTTTTTTTTTACAGCTTTCTAAAGTTTTGTACAAAGTTTAAACTTCTCATTCGATCAATCGAGCCTTTTCGATTGTTTTGATTCGCTGCTTTTAATTCTATCTTCGTTCGTTCACGTATTTGCTAATGATTTCGTTGATTGGATGTATATACCGGTATGCGCGTGGCGCACATGTACACTTGTCCACTTAACCAGGCTCATTCGAGCGCCCAGTCACGACTGGGAATCAGCTGTAAACGTACGCACGTTTTCCGCTGGGCTCGAGTCGAGAACGACGATCGTGTATAGAGCAGCAGGGGAGAGGCGGCTCTACCATCATCGCGACATCACACCGAGCCGAGGCTTTTCAGCCAGAAAGAGAAAGACAACGTGTGTGACGATTCAGAGTGGGGCTATGTTATCCCCACGAGACACTTTTCAACTTGAAGGCGCGATTAACTGATATACGCGGCCGCACCGCGACAGATCTGCCACCGAGCCACCCGGCTCCTGCATTTCTTCTCAGCCTTCAAACTCTTTCAATAAACAATATTTACTTCTCGTATGTTGCTCAATGCAGGGCTGACAATTCCGTCGAATCACGAAGGGTTTGTCGTCGTTTCGATCCAATTCAAAGCCTCCAAGTTCCTTCCATCTCTTGGGCAAGGAAAATCCATTGGAATGGATTCGTTTCCTCATCACGCAAAGTTTCTTCTTCGCGTTATCCTTAGCGACTAACCTCGCAACGATTGCATGACGAATTCCGTCAAACTGCTGCACGAGGTTGACCTCCATCAGCTTGAATGACATAACGAATTGCCCAGCTAAGACTTGGAATGGAAAGTAGGAGATCCTGATGCTCCATTCTTCGAGCCACTCGATCCTCAGAGTTTGCCTCACCGAATGTATTCGGACATTAATATTAGGAGATTCATGGTCAACTAGTGGATTACGGGAATACCAGTTGCCTCCATTTTTTCCTCGATCTTGACTCGCCGAAAATATAATAAACGTACGAGACTCAATAATTAGTCTTTCGGAGCCAATGCAAACTCATACACACAAGAAAAAGGATTTACGAAACTTGAAGTGGAATTAAATGACGTGAGACGTTTTGGCGAAATGCAAAACTGGTTTGCAGCTGGTCTCCAATCAACTGACTGTTACTTCAACCAAGAGTGACGTTCATATTTACTTTTGATGGTCGATGGAGAGGCTGGCTGATTTTTCTGAGGATTCTGCCGAGTGTTGGCACTTCTCGTTGTCTAGGATTTTGTTTGTCCTGTCAGAACGAACAACGCCGCGAGTGGCTCTTCCGAATCCATGGTTTTTCAGCCGGAATCTCAACGATTGAACGAATCATTAGGTTCAGAAGGGAAATGGGTTGATTCGATAGGCTCCGATTGAACAAACTCCACTGCTTCGAATTCCCTGACAACAAATCGATCTCCGAGCTAATTTCAAGCCAGTCATTTGGCTTTACCTAAAAGGTTGGCTCGTTAGCGAATAACAAGTGACTGGATAACGAAGCTGCGTGTGCGTTAAACGGAAGCCTACTATTTTATTACCGATCTAGGTATATGCAGCGAACGGAAATGAAGTCCTTGAGATCGCCACTTGAGGCTGTTTGAGCCACCGCGCGCGAGCCGTACCAATTAATTCTCTTTTTAGGCTGGAATGTTGAATTCCTGGAGTACAGATCACAGTCACGAGATTGACAACGTTCCTACTCATAGGCGCGTTGAACAAAGCGTTTGAAAATCCGAATGAGAAAGAGATTCCGAGCGGGAGAAAGAGAGTTGCAAATGCGACAACGAAGTGAGTCAGTTTTGCGATAAATTCTACACAGTGCTCGCGTCCGATCGCTCTTGTTCCTGCTGACGGACAATGATGACGATTCCATATATAAATGATTCATAACGCATTTTCTCCATCAAGAAAAAAAAACGCGTTGTCAACTCACGAGCTTCTGTCTCACTCCACCGTTTCTCAGACCTCAGGCTCGACAGCGAGCAAGTGTAATTTGAGAATCTCGAGACAAGCTCGTCTAATCCGGGTCATCGGGCAATAATGCCCTCGATTGCAATTTTCATGAAAACTGAATAATTCGAAACTTATGACGGCGCCAAAGACCTTAATGTTTTTTTCGACCCATTAGCCCGAAAGGTTCGTTCGACCGTCTATCGTCGATTCCTTCACAAACGACAGCGTCGTCTCGGCCTCGTGGAACAAAATACGATTTTAAAACGTTTGCAAAGTATTCGCGTAACAATCGACAATTGAAAAAATTCGCGTTCGAAAATTACAGCGTCCAATTATCGATAGAAATTGCCAATGTTATTGAAAATTCGACGACTCGCCTGCCGACGAAATTTAACTCCTGGAAAATTTTCAATGATTCGACAATGAAAAGATTTTTTTATCAGTTTGCCGAAATATTGATTTAACTGGCACCTCCCTCGAGCTCGTTAATTATTATTGGATTTATGCTTTTGCAATAACAGAGGTGTACCAATGGAAAATATGCGGAAACACAAGAAACGAATATTATTCCTCCCTCCTTAGCGCTCCGAATAAAAAAGAAAAAAAGGAAATATTAAATTGACGAGCGATAATCAGCTCGTTTGTTTTTATTGCAACAACGACGGAGGTCGCGGGAGCAGATGGGATGCGAGCGTGAAATTGCCAAGTACGTTGAAAAAGTCATGCATATTCTACAGATTTCTCGCCTCTTGGCGCGATGAGATCGAGCAAGACAATAAAACGATTGCGATTGATGGATCGAATGGAAAGATTCAATGCTTTTCAATAATTTTCATTCGTCACTAAAATCCTCATTCATCGATATCGACGAGTTGAATAAATTTATAACATTTCATCAAAATGTTGAAAGAAAAATTCCATTTCTCATGAATTTATCATTTTTTCCAATTTTCCCTGCAAATTTGTTCGTAATTAATGAAAAAGTAAACCGAGTTCCCATCGAATTATGCAATATAAATATTCCATTCCCCCAAATTCGTGAGATCGTGACGAATCATTCGGAGTCGTGAGTGAATTGGTCGATTTTGCGAGATCATTATTTGCCATTCGATCGAGTCCGAATAAAAAATACAAATTTCACTTGATAATTGAGGCAATGAAGGAAATGAAATTTGCAATTGATGAATCACCGAATCTTCGTCAAGTTATTCCGAACATCGTGTGGCGAAAAAACTGCGAAATAATTGAAAAAAAAAAACGTCAAGTTTAAACAGACGAGTGGGTGATTTTCGGGCAAAATTTTATTTAAACTCAAACAAAAAAGATTTGAAAACGAAATTGGAAAAAAGTGATTGTCAATAAACGAATAAGTAATGAATAAATTCGAAAAGCAATGGTTTTTTCGACGAATTTCCAAGCGTTGCACAAGGGGGGTAAAAAAGATTTTTTTCTTTACATAACCGCGAGGATAATTTATGTAAGTTTCGAGATCACTTAGACGGAGCAATATGTTAAATATTATACAGTGGATAGAACACGCATTCGACAAGGTTACGATAAAAACCATTGGCTCGAGCGTCGCGCTGGAAGATTTTTTTCACTCTTCCCTTCTTTTCTTTGCTGCCATTTCCACAAGATCGCTCATTTTAAATTCAACGACAGGCTTTTATATTTTTAAATAATATTTGAAGTAGCCTTGCCTTTATGTACACTGTGCCAATTTGAAATTCATGAGATTCGAGCTCTGTGTCACGTGCCAGAGATGGTGACTCCAAGTATATGAAATAATCACAACAATATGAATAATTATATTTCTCAAAACGATTAGCTCCCGGAGGCTAATTGCAGTTTTGGTTTTCATGCTATTTCGCTCGTTCATTTTTCGGCTAATGATTCGACTTTCACTCGCCTCTCGTGGCCTCACAAAGCCTGCATGGCGAATGTTCAAAAGAAAAAAAAAAATAAATCAACTCATTTTCTTTTTCGTTGAGAGAAACGACGTTGCCCGAGTTTCAATGATTGAATAGGGTCTCGAAACTATTGCGGACTCACCAAGGATCGTGAAGAGTTGATCGTCGAATCGCATAGTTGAGCCGGTCCGACGAATCACGTATCGATTTTAAAAACTCCGACAGTCACGTTTCCGGACGAAATAATTGAGTACTCGAATGTAATAATCAACTTTCGATAATTCACGAAGTCACTCGATGGAAAATACCGAAACGAAATAACGTTCGGAAAAACACGAACACACACACAAACACACGAAATTTTCAGCGCATTTTCAGGTGCTTTCGAGGGTTGAGAGTTTCCTACTTTACCAACGCGTGCAAGAGTCAGTTGCCCCGGGCGACTGACAGTTTTATTCGGCAATGCGTGAATTTTCGCGAAAAGTTTGTTGCATTTCGCTCCCTTGACGATTCACAATGATACGTGGCGTTCGAGCTACCCGGAGGACACTAAACCACGAGGTTCAAGGAGTTTCAGTTTTGAATGAGGGAAATGTGATTATCCGAGGGGTGGGGGTTGAAGGAGGGATAAAAGCTTGAACGATAATCTAATCTCGCCTGGAGCGCTTCACTTGGAAAGATTGCAGTAAGCAACAGGCAGCAGTTAGTAAACACAAGACTTGACCAAGTGTGGGGGAAGTTGTCGGTGGTGGGGAGGGGATGGGGCATCGTGTATATCTCGTAAACCTCACTGGGTGGAATCGCAGGGTGGGGATAAAGGATTTCAGGAGTCTTGGCATAAGAACGACCCAACGAATCATCCTATCGATACATTTACTTTGCCACAGATACGAGGCGCTCGAGCTGATTCATTTTTTTTTTCTTTCCTCCTATCGCCTAAGACTCCTGAATAACTCACGGCTCCTTCCAAATCGACAGACGAGTTTGTTCATCGGATTAAACAGGAGCCTGGGTCAATTTTTCACGATAAAAATTATCTCCGAGTTAGCGAGATTTGTTTTGGTGATTTATCATTGGCTTTGAGGTTCCTTTATGACTTTCACTCAGGACTCGACAATTTTACAGTTTCAAGAATCAATTGTTTATGTTTGCATCGTTGCATCCCGTTGAATTACAACAAGAAATATATTTTTTTTTATTCATTATTTTGATAATCAATGCGAACGTTTCAATTTTTCTAATAAATTCAGTTTTCCAACGGCAAAGAAGCCTGTCTTATTATCGTCGAGAAATAGAGTGTGAAAATTTTGACACTAAAGTTTGCATCGTTGAATTACAACGAAAAATGGATTTTTTATTCATTATTTCGATAATCATTGCGAACGTTCCAATTTTTCTAATAAATTCAGTTTTCCAATGGCGAAGAAGCCCGTCTTATTATCGTTGAGAAATAGAGTATGAAAATTTTGACACTGAGGTTTGCATCATTGAATTACAACGAAAAATGGATTTTTTATTCATTATTTCGATAATCAATGCGAACGTTTTAATTTTTCTGGTAAATTCAGTTTTCGAATGGTAAATAAGAATGTCTCATTATCGTTGAGAAATAGAGTATGAAAATTTTGACGATACTGAAGTTTGCATCGTTGAATTACAACCAAAAATCGATTTTTTATTAATTATTTTGATAATCATTGCGAAAGTTGCAATATTTCTGGTAAATTCAGTTTTCCAATGGCAAAGAAGACTGTCTTATTATCGTTGATAAATACAGTATGAAAATTTTGACGACACTGAAGTTTGCATCGTTGAATTACAACCGAAAATGCATTTTTTATTCATTACTTTGATAATCAATGCGAACGTTTCAATTTTTCTGGTAAATTCAGTTTCCCAGTGGCAATGAAGACTGTCCCATTATCGTTGGCAAGTACAGTACGAAAATTTTTCGACTTGTTATGAAAAACGACGAGTTTTCGTTGCATTCCGAAGATGCGAACTTCAACATCGTCAATTGTTCCCAACTGGATCCATCACTCCAGGCCATTGTCAAGGCCAACGTTTTCGTCAACGGGATTCTCTGCTTCTTACTTAACACGAAAGTATTTATTAAAAATCCATGATTTTCCAAAAAAAAAAAAAACGATTTGTCAGTCGTTTCGTGGGAGAACTTTTCTCCTGAATCAACAAATGAATCTTTTGTCATTTAGTGCTCAACTATCATCATAACATCGATGTGTCAGTGTGTCACGTTCGATGCAAGCCCTCTATCTCGCATTTCCTACCCCCTGTGTCACTCTGGTTACTCAATGACTCATTTTTTTTCTTTCCTATGACTTAATATTACGGCTCAGTATACAATTCGTCACGTAAGGCACGGACAATTGCGAGTCAAAAATTCGTGACTATGTCAGTCGATGATTATTTATAAATCATTCAAAAACTTCCATCAGGCTCTACAGGTTTTCATTTTTTTTTACTCAATCCTCAAAAAAAATGGGAGAAAAAAAATATTTCAATATTGAGAAGCTTTCTGCGGTTTTTGGCAAACAAACAATTTTTTTTTTCGGATGCTGCGTTTGAAACTGCAAAATTTTCTCGGTCTCGAGCAATGGCCTGCTCAGGGCCAATCCGAAGATTCTATAATTAAATGTCTCGAGAGATGCGTGCAGAATGTCAGCGAGACCTTGTCGATGTTTTTTTTTGTGTTTTTTTTTTGCCTCTAGATTAATTCGTGCAGGAAGAAAATTTTGAATTTTTGGGTCAAGCGCAAATTAATCAGAGAATATTTTGAAAACAAAGTCGATATCCAAACAAAATTGTTCGTCGAATTACACGCGTCAATCCTCGACGTAATGACGTCGTTGGTCAAAAAATTTCGCCAACGAACGTCTCGATTCGACAATTGTTTTTCCCTCAACTTTTAACGAGAAAATCGCGTGTGTAGCCTCATTTTTTTCTCATTCGCTGACACACGATGAGATAACAAAAAAACAAATTGACTATTTCAGACTCGAACAATAACAGTTCAAAAAATAATTATTCAATTATTTGATGCCACAATTGCGGTCAATTATTTAACATAATAATGAATTAATAATTAATTGGAATAAAATTCGCATTCTGTTGATTCATCCTTGTAATTCGCCTGCGAGTGGATACAAATTTTGAACGAAAAAAGATGGACGAATCGATCGGTCGAGTGGGGGAAACAAAAAATGAATAAAAACTAAACTTGTCTCGGCTTAGTCGGACAGTAAACATTTGTTTAATTGCTTCAGTCACGTTTTCAGCAAGCCGAAACCTCCGACGGCGCAGATAGTTTTTTTCATGCAACATTTTGATCGCATCATTATCATGATATTAGAAAAATAAATTTGAAAAAGTTGGTAGCGTGAATATCAGCAAACATCAAAAAACAAATTATTCCTAAAAAATAAAACTCGATGGAATTGTAAAATACTAATGGAAGAATTTAATACATTGATGTTTCTGGTTTTTAGGCATCGATTTTAACGAAGATCTTTTTTGTCCTATTATCTCTAGTCTCGGTCAAATGCATGCGTGCAGAGGGGAAAGAACTTTCCTTTAGCTATTCCAGCGTTGCAATTTTTCATTCGGAAATTCATTTTTTCTTCTTTGCTATTTGCGAAAAAGTATTTCAAATTTTGACTGTGTGTTTTTTTTTTCTTTTACACAAAAAACGTTTCGGAAAATCTCATTTTCGCCAAAGGAAGATTCCAAGTTTGCAGGGAAAATGAATGGATGGTTTTGGGTTTCGGGAAGAGAACACGAATCTCAGGGTGTGTAAAATTTCGAAAATAACTTTGAACTTTTTTTTGGCTCCGGCGAGTTCAATTAATTTGGCACAATCTTTTGAATCGGTGTTTCGTTATCGAGATCCTTTCTACGATAGCGATAAAATATGATGGAGCGAAATTCAATTTCGTTTATCGCAAAAACTTAAGGCTTTCGTTTTTTTTTTGTATTTTTATATAAAATTGTATTCTGCAAACAGAAAGAAGTGCGAAAATGTAAAAAAAAAGTATTTCGCGAATGCCGCGCTTGGACATATAGAAATGACGATTACGCGGGATGTGAAGAGCCGTTGGCGCGGCGATCCGCGAGGTGGCGAACGCGAGGAGTCGCTCGCGCCCGCGGAGTCGCGGACTCCGAGAATAAGTAGAGCCTCGCGAACATAGAATCGGTAGCGCGGTTTTGGGACTTTGAGAAAAAGGGGAATGTCGGAGCGATGGCGAAAATTAGAAACTGGAGCGAAAGCCATGTCAGTAAAAACTCGACTATGGAAAATGGTTTGGCGCACGGAGTCTCCCATCCGTTTTCTCTTAGCTCCGCGACTCTCGGTCTGTTTGTCCGGGTTATCTGCACTTGACCTCAGTACCAAGCAGCTCCGTTAACAACTGTACGATAGCTGGATCGTCAAACGAATTCCTCCATACCCGTTAAGCAATCTTTAATTTGTCATGCACGCGAAACGTGTTCCAATCGATTTATTAAATGAACTGCGATGGCTCATTTTTTATTATCACATCATTAAATTTTATTTCTTCGTCATTTCTATAGACTAGACTTTCGAAAAAATGTATTTGCTCGTGGGTTTTTTTGTTTATTGAATAAAAAGTAAAAAAAAAACAAAGAAAAACGGTTAATTTAGCTTTGAGCAAACGTTTAATCAATTATGTCGCTATTTCCGACCTAGTAGCGTTAATGTCGAGCCTGTTTTACTTATGAAAAGTTCACCTCCGGGTCGTCCGCTAAGTTGGGATAATGACGAGCCGAAAGAGATTATTCATAGCGAATAATGAGTCGTCTGCCGGTGCTACGGCGATTGGGAAATATATTCCTGCATCTCGTATACAATGGAATGTTTTACATTTCAATCGCGGTATATACGCTCGCACGTAACGTGGCCCGGCTTAAATAATAAACCTATATTCACAATTTTGTTGACCAATATGCACGATACACACTGGAAGAAAGATTCGATTGAACGCGCGTAACGGAAGAACCGAATACTGTTTTTTTCCACGCGACATTCTGCTCGTGTTCATTTTGTTCAGGTCATTTTTAATGTACAGTCCGAATTAAGAATTCGACAGATACGGGAGAGACGACAAAATTTCAAGGGTTTACTCCAATGTCGTTTGGGCTGGCATAAAAGTTGATTTTTCAAAAATATTCTAAGCGAATTGATACGTTTTATACAAAAATCTCATGGTTTTTGGAGCTTGAGCTTCTGCTTTCGCCATGAGCCGCTAGATGGCGAGTCTTTCGCGTAAGCGCTGCCGCGACGTTAGACTATTAATAGAGCCTCGCGTGCCGACACCGCAGCGGCTAATTCCATGGATTCAAATAATTTTTTCACCATTCAGACTAGACTCAAAAAAAGTTGTTTATTCCGAAATATAAATGATCAAACAAGTTATGAAACGAGAATCATATTTAAAAATTGTTTGTCAATAAAATTCGAAATTTTTATATCAACACGATGTACCAATTGCCCCGTGAGATATTTATTTTTGACCCTGAATGTATGTACATGAAAGGACCTCGAATGAATTGGCTGCAGAGAGCAAACAACAAGGGGAATAATAATTTTTTGACTAGCAATGCGTTCGTTTCACCGGCATTTCAGCCGCAATTTTGAAAGAAGTGCCGCAACCACTTGTCGCGAAAGAGATCCAGGTATGGTAGTGGATGCGTCTTACAGCTACTTGTGTTAAAAGTTTCTTCCACGTTGCAGACTATTATGTCGAAGAATATGCTCGTTTGCATATGTTCAAGAGCGCGAAAGATCGTGTGTTTTCGCGACCATCTCCGCAGACGTTTGCAGTTTCTATTTTTTTGCTCGATACCCATTTTGTTCTTGGAGACATTTCTTTGTCTCCAATTTGTCAGACTTATTTTACCGTTGGACCAATATTTCGGAGTTTATCGATCGAGAAGCATTACGCTTTTCTTGATCGACCAGTTCGAACATGTGCAAGGTCACGGCGTTATTAATAACGCCCTTAAGGGCGTAAGCTCGAAGTGCTGCTACGGTTTTTTCCGCTTGAATCGAATTTTTCATTGAAATTCTGAGCAGTATTTACACTAACGTTGCGACAGACCAATCGATATTTCAGCCAACTCACATTTCTTAACAGTTTTTCGATCTCGATACGAAAGATTCGGGAACGATTGTTTGCTCGAACGAGATAATTCGAAGTATCGAACTTTTTTGAGGTTTCGAAAGAACACAAATTGGCCTGATTCCTGAAAACATGAAAAGCCATCGCGCTCTTTACGAATGGACAGATTTTTCTGCCCGAGTTTCTTAATCCAGCGCTTCAACGAAGTCGCTTGCGGAATTTTCGCAAATCGTGAGGATCGTCCGAGCAACGCTGCGATCGGCGTTCTAGCAGTTAAAATATTCAAGAGAACAGTTTTTAGAATGTACGTGCAACTTGCCAGAGTTGGGAGATGCAGAGTTTTGGCTCCTCGCGACCGAGACGTCTTTCGTTTCCGGCGAGTCTTCGACGTCGTCGCACTCCATGTTTTTATTAACAAAACTATGACGTGCTCCTCCAAGTCAATACTCCATCCGTCGTAAACGATTGATAACGAAGACACACCGCGAGCACGCACACATACGCGTAATCACTTATTTCCAAATGTTAATTATATTTTTCTTGGGTTCTCCGCTTCACAACGCTCGCGTTACTCCCAATCGCTAGAAAAACAGATTCAACTAGTATCGAGTTTTGTGGACTTTTTGTTGTCGACGTTTGGCCAAGATAAATATGACGATTTTCAGTAAATAACGATACACTCAATGTCCCGTTGCGATATGAATTTAGTGGATAAACGAAATAACTGATCGGACGATTAAATCCTATCGTCGAGAATTATCAGCAACCGAATGTCCTAATCTCATCGTAACTCGCGATAATACCACGGAGCCTATATTTTTCAAGTCACAAAGTTACTCTCCAAGGCGTTTGGCTTTCACAATACCGAGAAAAAAAAAATTTCATAGAAATTCCATCAATTAATTATTTTTATTGTTATTATTAATATTTACATCATTTTTATTTATTGGGCTTCGAAATTCAAACAAATAAACGCTTCTCGGGCAATCAAATGCACCAGAAACCACAAACGCAACAGTCTTAACTCACGCTTTTATTTAGACTCTTTATAAACACTGAGAATATTTATAACTTATTCGGTAGCATAGATCGTGGGTGCTCCTAGTTATTTTGAGGCGACGAGGCCAGAAGGGACAGAAAGACGTTGATTCCCCGAGCGAAGCGTCTTTTTCTCGTCATTTTTTCTTTAAATTCACTAGCGCAGATTAAAAAACAAAAAAACGGCAATTTTTCAAATCTCTACCGCCTCAAGAACGGCCAGTAGATAATAATGGAAAAATATTCAGAGATATGTTGATTTTTCAAGCGAATTTAATGACGAGATACTAAAGTTTCATTCGCACCCTTTCCGGGTTCATAATTAACGTACCGATGACCGAAAATCATGTCCGATTAACTCACCGCGAGTGGTTCGTACGAATTTCTTGATATTTTACAAATTTTCATAAATTTGAAACATTTTTTTCATTCCTTTTATGAGTTATCAGTTTGGGGAACGATAAGAAATCGATTTTTTATACATTTCGAGAAAGAAAAATGAATTTCGAATGTAAACAAAATGACAAGAAACGAACAACAAGCAAAAAAAAAAAACAAGAAAATTTCATCACGATACGCCGTGCGGAAGAAACTGGTAGTGATATCGTTACCAACAACTCTGCGAATGGCGAAAAAAAATTGTGGGTATATATAAGTAAGCGTCTGGCAACAAGTGTCGCGTTGGTCCAATCAAGTTGTGACAGAGACAGCGAGAGACGCAGAGAGAATGAAAGAAAGGGAGAGAGAGCGAGCGAAAGAGAGAGAGAGAGAGAGAAAGCGGTATGTTTACTGTCTCTGAAGTTTCCTATCGATACGCGTGAGCCGGGGTCGTCGCGCAACATTTTCATCAAGCATGGATCAACGCCCTCTCCATTCGCATCTCCTTCGTCATTTTTTTCTTCCCTAAAGAATAATAACGCGGATCTCCAATTTAAAAAACTCAAAACCGTCTGTTTTATCGACCGAGTCGTTCAAATACGAAGTAAGAGTCTTCCAGATGGCGCCATCAGAGCCGAACGTTGATTGGCAGCCATTTGCAATGTTTTACGTCAACGAAACTCACCGAACACTTTTCACGCGTCGAAAAAAATGAATTTTGATCAAGATTCAATCTCTCGCTCATGATCGTCGTGTACGAACGTCCCTCAAAGCTTTCCCTTCACGCACTAATCGAAAGAATGAAAACTAACCTCAATTTCCTTCATTTTCATGTAATACTTCGATCGATATCTAGAGGGCTCTCATTTCTATCGTTCCTCTGAATAGTTCTCTGCCGGAGAAGTCTCGCGAAAAGTAGAGGGACAATCCGAAAGAATGGGCGAATGACCTTGACAATTTTGAGGAATATTCATACACGATTTTTTGAGAAAAATAAAATGTTGATCATTCCAACGTTTCGCTCGGAATTTTTTCACAAATGTTTCGTAACCGCGCAGAGAGATTGATCGACTCGAGAGAGAATCTATTAGTTGGATGAAAGTATCAGGTGGCGCCACTGCTCGAAACACTCGGAGCATCTGAACCGGACACCTGTTGACTGCACGGTCAAGCTCGTTTCGCACGGTAAAGTTGACTCGAGCGTAATTGGCGGTTGGGGTATATCGAGTGTGATAGATGCTTAAAAAAAAACCCACGTGCTTTTCAGCGTCCGACACTTGACAATGTGCGAAACAAAAACTCAATTTTAGCGGAAGAAAGTCCAAGATTTAACGGGAATAAGCTCGGGACGAGAAAATTTTGAGCTCAATCGCGAACTTCATTAGTTTTCTTTGTTTTTATTTGATTCGCTAGTTTAGCATAAACCGTGACTCGCTTCAAAGTCCGCGTTGGAGGAAAGCTTTCGCTCTACTGCTGTTGAGCTGATAGGCACGTCGTTTTGTCGTCGTTGATGCAAGAGGGAATCGCCTTTGTAAACGACGTACAGACTGATATAGAGAGAGAGAGAGAAAAAGAGAAAGAGCGAGAAGAACCCGCGCTGCGTGTATCGCGCGTGTGGGGAATCGAAGAAAAAACAACACGACTGCTAGCTGCTAGCGCCAGACTCGATCGTGTGTTGATCTCGTAAGCAGACACGCCCGGATCCAGCGATGTTCAATCCCTACTCCAGTATTTAAACATATATATCGCATCAACACGTTTCGATAAGTGATCCTCTCAGATTTTCTGAATCTTGAAATTCCCACAAAAGTTTTCACGTACTCGATATTCGCGATTCATGCAAAACATTAGAAACTATGAAAATTTGATTTTCCAATAAAATTTTAGCTCCGCTAAATTCCTCCGAGAATCTTTCTTTTTTGGGTCGAATTCTCCGCCAGCAGCATGGGAACTTGGGATCGAAGGTGTGACGGGGTCACAAGAAACACACTTATTTCCAATTCATAAATAAAGTTCGAATTTATTCTTTCAAATACACACAGATAAAGTTTCCATTCGTTTTCCCTAACCTTGATAGAAGCGACTCACAGATCTGCACGAATCCATCGATGAATTGTTCTTGCAAATTGAAATAATCCGAAAAAAATCGTCACTTGTGTCCGCGAGCAGATTATTCGGAGTCAACTCGTTTTTTATCTTCATTCATTATTATTTCATCTTCCGAGCTCGTTGCAACTTCCTAGAAAGAGTATCGTCCGTCGAGAAAAAACAAAGAGGTTACGAATATTTTCCAACCGTCGGTAAGAAAGATTCCGAGCTTATCGTCGCTCGTCGAAACCTCCGCCACCGCGTGATTCTCCGACGAATCACCAGGCAGCGTTCGCTGCTCAACGATCCGTGCCGCGCTTCGCGACATTATCGACCGGATTGCTGGGGAACGTACGTGTCGGTTAGGAGCAGCGGTAGACTGCACAGAAGTGCACAAGTCGTGGCGATTCCGTGGTACAAGCACCGAATACGTTGAGCGGTGTAGTTAGGTGAGCGCTGCGCTCGTGAGAGCCAGAGAGCTCCGCTTTTGACGGGAAATAGATAATCAAAAAGAATCGAATAAATAGAGAGAGAGAGAGAAAGAGAAAATAACGAAATAAAATACGTAACACTCGCGTGCTGGTTCGCCAAGTGTGTTGGGAGTAAATAATAATAAAAAACGTAACGGGCATAGAACTCGGAATAAATAAACGAGGGTGACAGATAGAGAGAAAGAGAGAGAGAGAGAGAGAGAGCGAGAGGCAGACGGAGTGTGGGCACGTGTGTACGAGCTAAATTCGAGGAAACTAGGCGAACCTTTCGATCGTTCTAGTTTCGCGTTTTTTTGCTCAAATCGAGCGGGAAATAGCAACGTTTTCGAGGTTGTCACATTTATTAGTTCAACTATTTCCTTGCGATTTCGGCATTTGGCACGTCAGTCAAGAACGGACGGTCTCGCATAAGTCGCTCATGCTGTTAACTCTCGCCTGCTCTTACTAATCGGGCTCTCTGCTTCGAACTTCATTCCGCTATCACCCTCAAGGTGTGTGTGTGTGTGTACAGGCTTTGGCTAATGGTAGCACGGACGGAAAGATAGAAAGGGAGAGAGAGAGAGCGAGAAAGCAGTCAAGCGGACGTCGCAGCTGCCTAGTGGTCGTAGACTTTTCTCAATGCGACAAAGCTCCCCTCCTCCTTTGGCCCTCCTGCGCCTTCCCTCCCTCGGCGCCTACTACGTGAATCTTCGTCTATAAATACTGCGGAAATTCGTGTTTTTTGTGCGGAATAAAAATTCTTTCCTTTCTTATTTTCTTCGAGTTGTTTTTCTCACTCTCTTCGCGATTATTGTGCCATACGCTTTATGTGACCCAATTCGTGTGCTCTTGAGGGTGTTTCCGCGATTCTAATATTTTTTCGCTTCTTCGAAATACACGTTCAGTGATTACGGTTGTGTGCACGGCCGTTGAGTGCGCCGAACGTGCTTACGACTCGCACGCCGCCGACTTGGCCGAAAATTCTCACTCTCCGCATAATTCCGAACGCGGTAAGCATTTTTTTTTCTCCACATTTATAAAAATAACAACTCCATTTTTTCCCGAAATCTCGTGTCTCATATGTTCGTAGAATTTGACCTTGGAATTGCTTCGCTCGAGCTTGCGTCAGCGTACCGTAAAAAATTGAACTCGTTTTTGTTTTTGCGACTTTAACGTCAAAACTTGATACAGAATTTGCGCCGAAATTTTATTCATTATGCAAATAGAACTGTCGCCTTGAATTATCAAAGAACGCTTCGATTACTCTGTAGAGCGTTCGGCAGCGTATACGTAACTTTACTGCGACGCCGGTTCATCGATCCGACCTCCACGTGGTCATTATGTCGTCATACATTTGAAAAAAAGTTTCGCAAAGGTGAAACTCTCTTTTTATCCTCATTTCATTTTTCTCGAGGCTGCTTTTTTAATAGATCGCGACAACAAAAATCAATTTGTAATGCTCTAACGTGACAATTGGTCGAATTACGTTCAACACGTTTCTTTTTCTCACGGTATATATTTCAATAATTTTACGCTTTGTTCCATTCACGCGAATCACCATCTCGTACACGTTTTCCTCGAGTATAAACGATTCAACGCGATAAACACACCATTTTTTACATCGTGCACGAAACGTGCTCGAAGGTTACGATACTATTAACGATGCACTACAAAATATAAACGATACACGTTTTTATGGTTCGCTCGGAACACAACACGGTTAACTTCGACGCCACGAATTCATGATTTCCTACACGTTTTACAGGATTCTCGGATTTCTACGCTATCAACGATACACAACACTTTTCTCACACGTAATTTATTGACGAAGTGGAAGTTTGCGTCGCTGCATTGCAACGAAATCATCTTTTTTCTCCAGTGGAGCTAATAATTATTATTCAATATTTGGTCCGGACACAGGAACGATTCGCTCGTGCGACCAAAAAACTCAATCGACACGAACAATCGCCATGATATTCCAAATTCAATAAATACACGGAAAAAAAAAAATTGTTGGATTAAAAAAAAAATGCTTTGAATTGACNGATATTCAAAATTCAATAAATAATTGACAGAAAATTGTATTTTTCGTTGAATCGCTCAACGTTGCAAACTTCAGAGTCATATTTATCACTCGGTACACGATGCACCATGAAATGCAAACAGTACACGATTTGCTACACGTTTTACACGGTCCAGGAGTTTCTACACTTAGACCAACACTTTTTTGCACTTTTTACATTATTGGGTACAGGAATTTTCTACGCCCTACACGATGCACGATAAAATACATTCGATACACGATTTGCTACACGTTTTATACAATCCTCGGATTTCCACACCATCAACACTTTTCCTACACTCATTACGTTATCGTTTGACGATAAAAAATTCGATGCACAGCAGTTTACGACCAACACTGACGAGAATTCTTCGCGATGCACAATTTACTAATAACTCCATATCTTTAATGAGCCCCTTCGTGCCGAGATATACGTCGCGAGGATCCGATCCATTGAAACATTGAGTCAAAGCTCAACGAGACAAAACCGCCTCGTTCCGCTTCGGGCAAGCCCTGACCAATCCGTAATACGTAATTTCTCGTATCCTTCCGGCCACAATAAAGTGCAGCACTGCTCGTTCGCGCCGAGTCGATGCCCCAAAGGCTGTGTACAATAATGAACACGACGCGGCTCTCGGTCATCGTCCTCATTATACAATTCCATTTAGGACTATTTCATCATTTTTTCTTTAGATCCCCGCATCGTCTCAATCGAGACATTTTCAACTTTATTTCGTGTTTACGTTCAAAGTTGACTCCAAATTTGAAAAATTCATATCTCCGGTAAAATTTAACGAAAAGCGTTCACCTAGGGCTCATTCTTTTCGTTTTTTAATGCAGAATCCCATTAGCCTGGGGCAATTTCGATTAAAGTCAAAAAATTCGTCAAAAATGCGGTAAAACGAAAAAAAATCGGGAGAACGAAGAAAGAGCGAGCGCTGGAGTCGCCTGGGGTCGTTTTTGACCCCAGGTTAGCGTCCTAACGTGACCAATCTTGATTGTTTTTTGTCATAACCTGTTGGATGAAGTTTTTTGGTTCTTGGGTTTGTTGCAGATTGACCTCGTCGTTAAATAGCCAGTTGGCAGCTAAAGGAGAGAAAAAATTGATCCAATAATGCCGATAGTTTTTTTGGACCGGTTACCGGTCCCGAGCTTTCGGGCGTACACGACGATAAGCGTCGCTATTTTGTCATGTTCCGTTTATTACGCTGCACAAATCGTCAAGGATCCATCCTGGCGAAGCAACGCGACGAATATCGTGATCGAGCACGACAATGTAACGGGGAACGACAGTACGACGGACACGCGAACACCGGGGATCCATTTTAAGGAGCTGCTGGCTTGTATGATCCAGGAACCAATATGTTTTTGGGTGAGTAATTTTTAATTTCGGAATCATACATTTTTCGACCTCTATTCGCCTCCGGTGACCTTGAAATTCAAAATCAAGGTCAAATCTCTCTCCGTTGACCAGTACCAACCCATCCAGCAGTTGACCTTCATTTTCTCCTTCCCTATGACCTCGTAAGAGCAAAAGCACGCCCCATGGTATAGCGTCACATGAAATATTCATCCGGCGCATCAAGCAAGTCCAACGAAACAAAAATGTAATCGCATGTCGTCTGATCGAGGCGATTGCACGTCGAGTATAAGCCGGGGAGCTATTCGCGTTTCTTTTCCCTCCGGCACAATAGAGCCGTGTTTGTGAAACACTCGGGACTCTATCGAAGCAGCAACTCGCTCGAGCCGCGTGCGTCCACAATTGTGGGCGTCCGACAGACAGCTTGAAATCTCATTGCATAACGTCTCCGCTGACTCGATGTTGCCATGCTGCTCCTTCGTATATTTGTAAGCAAAAAAAAAAAACTCGGCTAAGTGACTTTACCACGATATCGAAAAACTCTGACGTTGCTATTTGTGCATTGGCGCTTACGTACGTCTGCTCGTCAGCGCTATGTATAGCTTCGGGCCGCTTGCTTCGTTCGCGAGAAGCGCCTCCTCGACTTGGCACCTAGCGGAGCGTCGACCAACCTCATCGAAAACGCAATTTTCCTTTAAAATTTTTCACGTTCCACCAAAATGTTAAAAGAAAAAGAAAAACGATTTCCGGAATAAAAATTCGTAACTTTTTGTTCGGGATTTAAAAACCTCTCCAAATTTTTTTTTTATCAACGACTCATTCGATTTGGCAATTGACGATAAAAAATTAACGAATACATTCGAGATTCCATGCACAATTCATGAAACGGTCGCCAAGAGTTTGCGATTGGTGGAAATTGCTGCGGAACTTCCGGTTTGAGGAGGTCTCTTGAACCTGCTGCTGCCCACTAAAGTTCTGCGAAGCCTTTCTGCCAAAAGCACTTGTTCCCCCTCGCGTTTCCTCGCCGCAGCTCTGGCTCGCCATCGCACAGCATTTTTCTGGCAACTTACCAAATTTGAAGAATAAAAACAAATTGGAGACGACGCAGAAAGAATTTCAAGCTCGTTCCTCCAGCAGGTCGATGAGGCTAAGTCTCAACAAATTCCAGCCACCAAAACTATTGCAGATAAGGAATTACGTCGAGTTGTTATAAGAGCCAGATAAACAAGTTGACAATATGCATTTTTCGAAAATTATTCATTTCGCTATCTCGTCGCGAGACGATACTCGCGAGCCAACTATAATAATTCATGCCGAGTCGTAACTCGGCTCGACCGAGGGCAATCCAGAATCGCATACTAGATGCAAATTGTTTTGGCCAGATAAGGAGAAACTCGTTAGTTCTGAATTACGGCCTCGATGCACGGTGAAGAAAAAAACCGAATTTTCTAGCCCAAAGCAAAATATTTTTTTTTTTCCTTCATTTTTCGGTTTTTATTGCGCCGAGTTTGCGTTTGGGACAGAAAAATGTGATTTTTACGAGGGAAATAATCTCAAATGCAAAGATAACCGAGTCATGGAGTAAAATAAAAAACAACGGGAGATCGATAAATAATTTTAAACTCATGAGGAAATAAATTATGTCACGAGGAAAAAAACGTTCATTTCCGACGAGGAAAATGACCTCATCGGAAAGACTAGGCTGTGGAGTCGGAACGACAGTAAAAAAAAATTGAAAAACTGAGAAAATGTGAACAATCTTTTTATTAACGTCAAGAATTTTTTAATTGAATGGAAATTTGCTGGGAAATAATGCAACAAGTTGCTATGAGGATGTTGACAAAACGCTGACCTAACTCACTCGTAAATATCTATTGAGATTCATCCTCGAACGTAAAAGTTAATAAAACCGTAAAAATGATTGAGCTACGGGGCCGAGCGATGCGTCGAAGGAAAAATATGATGACGATACACTCGGAGCATTCATCGCGTGCGTTGGCTTCGTCGGAGTGCGAGCAAATGAAAATAATTAAGTCCGCTCATCGAGAACACGATTTTAGCCTCCAACTCCATGAGCCAATTGTCCGAGTTCGCAGCACTTGGAAATAGTTATACGGGACTATCGACACTCGGTGATCCTTGGGACTCGACTAACGATCAATCTTCATTAATTAGTCGCAGTGATTAGCAGCGCAGTAATAACGAAGCTAACGCATCAAACTGTTTAGTTATTCTCACCTCGAGGTGATCGTACGTTGAGATCAATCACTGTCGTCCCCGCAATCATGAATCATCGCTATTTATAAATTTTGTTTTCCTCGTTTGCAAACGACGAGGAAAAAATTACGAATGTGCGGAATTTTAATCTTGCGATTATTATAATCCGATTATCCACGCCACACTGGGTCTCTCAGACCCGAAGTAACATTTCGAAAAGGGACTTTACGACCGTCCGGGTATCCTGTACCCTGTGTGGACTCGTAATTGCTCCTTCTTTTCCAGAGAAAGTTCCAAGACGTACAGGGGCTTCCTGGTACGTGGCAGGGGTTCGCGCCCGGTCTCAAATTTTAGCTCGGACTCTCTAGTTTCCAAAACACTACTTGGGTCTCCGATTACTCCGTTTTTTCCCTGAGGGATTCCGCTCCAAAGACAAATTCGTAATTTTCATGAATTTCGATCGTTCCCACTCGTTTCCGGGTTCCATTTCGTACGAGACTCCTCTGTGCATAATTCATTGACATTCCGTTCGTCAAGTTCGTAAAGAAAAGCAGTTTTTACGATTTGCGTTACAGTCCGGCCCAACGAGTGGTGCATGCACGCGTTTCCAAGGGGCGGAGTGTGTCCAGAGACATAGTTCGGGTGGGGTACGCGCTACATTGACTTCTGCGTCAGCTGCGCAGCCACGATCCAAAAAACTACGTAACAATAGTTAAAAAAAAAAAACGAAGTCTCCGAATTACATGAACGGCGAAGAAACAATCGGCTGGTCTGAGGAACTCGCTCGAGTACGTTGCTTCTAAAATTAGAGGTTCCTTCGTAAATACAAGCCTGTCTATTTGGCAGGAAAGCGAACAAGTATATGTATTCGCGGTACGAGGCCGCGAAACCTTTCTGCTGATGTGCGGTGCTGGTTGGCTCGTTCAATGTCACGGGCATTCGTGTATTTATCCATGCCAATTACAATCTCTATAATTTACAAAACAAGCATTGCTATTGCGTACACACTCGTAAAGAATGCGCGCTCGACATTGAGGGAGCGATTAAAATTCCTCGAAAATCGATTTTTATTTTTGCTTATAACAAAAATATTCAAAAAATCTTAATTAATTCGATCCAATCCAAAAAATTACAACTTTCTTGCAATTTTCAAGCCAAAATCGTAATGTACGTTTTTTTTTCTGGATTATTGTTTTTGTTTCTTTGGGACGAACTCTACTTCGGCACGTACCGGGTCGTTTCAGTAGAGACAGTACAATGGGTTAGACTTTTGCTGCACAATGAAGAACACGCCCGCGACAGACACTCGTTTCGTGAGTGCTGTGAATTCTCTTCAACCTGCAGCACATCCAATCGCCTCTAATTCACTGCCTTCTCGGAGGTTCTTTCATCCACCGAGAACTTCAAACACGTCGTCTTTGTTGGGCATGAGTTGGTTGGCACCTTGATACCGACGTACATACATCCACGCACTAATTTTCTTACAGCGGCCGAAGGTCGAGTTGATTTTTACAAAGGGAACCTCGTGTCGATTCGATAAAACATTCAACAATCAATTTTTGTTCATATTTTAGGATCAATGAGTTATTTCAACAACATTTTCATGAGTTGATTGTTGTTGGAAAACTTATTCGAATTTTCTGAGCATTCGAAAGACTCCCATGAGTCAATTAACTGCTCGAACCTGTCGATGTAACTCAATAGTCACTATTGAGTCTACCGTGAGTTAATCGGATCAGGATTGTTACCATAAGTTCGTCTGACCTTCGTAAAGTATCTGATAACTTTTCAATCACGCTGTAAGTCAAGTTGAAAGGTTATTTAACTCAATGAGTCGATAAATTTGATCATAAGTTAAATGACAAAACTCACTGCTTGGGTAATAACTCATTAATGAGTCAATCGACTCGTAATTTCATTAATTAACTCAAAATAAAGATATAATGAGTTAACTCATAACTCATTGTCAATGAAATAACTCTGAAGACTCGTACGAGTTATAGATCAAGAAAGAATCTCTCTGGGTCCAAATCCCCTCATACAGAGCTTACGGTTTCGAAGATCGAAAGCTCGGAATTTATCTTCGTTGGTTAATTGAGTTATTTTTTGTTCACTTTTAGCCACTGATGAACATGGCTTACTGCGCTCTCATACTCTTGGGAAAGTCGATACAGAGGCTCGTTTTTGGGGAGTTACGACCCTCAGAGCGTCAACATCTCAAGGACAAATTTGGAAATTTCGTATTTTACAAATTTATTTTTGTCTTTGGTGTACTTAACGTCCAGTACGTGGACGAGGTCGTCCTGTGGTGGGCATGGTTCACAGCGCTCGGTTTTCTCGGCCTCCTAAGTCAGCTGTGCAAGGATCGTTTCGTTTACGTGAGTACTTTGATTTATAAATACCATTCATTCAACTTTCATCTTATATTTATATATATTTGTTACTTATTTATTTATCTTTTTATACGTACATTGAATATTTGCGCGTAAAGTGTAAACGAGACGGTTACTCGAAAGGTGTCCTTGTGCAATAATGAAAAACGCCTTTCACTTTTGAACACCGTCGATATTCTTATATCCGCGAGGGGGAATAAATCGATTATTATTATTATTATTATTATTATCTTGATATAAATTCTAATTATTTTCGATAAAACCAAAAAAATCCTCATTTCGCAATAAACCTCAGAAGGTTTTTCTCCTTTTATTGCTTCCTATGCCATTTTCGTTGTGCAACAATAACAACATAATAATAACGAAAAAAAACATCGCGATCTGCAAAATCCTTTTAACTTGATCCAATTAGGATAACGAAGTTAGCTGATATTTCGCCAAGCTTACGATATAAGTTACTGTCCTCTCTGTATGACGCAGTACCACCAAAATTCAATGACTCCGAATAACGCATTCAAAAATTAATTGAGTTTGAAAAAATCGCTAGACATTTTTCTTTTCGCATATGGAAATTTAATTGGACTTGATTATTTCACGGTGGGAATTATTTATTATTATTTATTCTATGAAATTAATATATTCAACGTCAACCATCATTTCTATCCAATTGAGATGAATTTATTCTAATTGTGATGGGTCAATGGAGTTCAGCGACTAAAGTCGTTAGCAATCGTGAAAAAGTGGGAATTCAAATGAATATACATGTGAGTTATATTCCGGACCAGATCGACTGGTCTGTGACCCTGAAAATTTGAATTTTCAATTTTCGAAGGATTCTCAAAAATCTGAAATAACGAAATCATTTTTTTTTTAATCTTGGAATGATTTTTTTTTCTTCTGTTAAATATCCATTGATTTTATTGACTTCATTGAAAAATATTTGAGGAATTTTAATTTTTTGACAAAAGCTCCGCGCGATCTCGAGACATTTCATCGACTTGATCCTTTTTATTTTTATTTTACTGCAAAATGCAGGACGATCCTTCTGTACGAACAGACACAAAAACAGAAAAAAACCAAGTCGGATTGTCGCCGCGAGCTAAAAATATCGATACCACTAGAATTTCTAGCCCCAAAGTTCTTCACACAAATTTATTACTTTGGAGTACCCGCGGCATAGATTCTCCATGCAAATCGCTGCTGGATTCCGCTGATAAGTCTACCGACTCACCAGAAACCAGTTTTGAATCGCGGAATATTTTTCGGGCGTTCTCTCCAACTCACTGAAAAAATACGCGATAAGAAAAAACAAATAAAATTCAATCGTCAGGGCTATTTTGGGCATTTGCTCATTAAAATATTCGAGATGGTCTCGGGGAGAAAAAAATTTTACGATCCTTGATGCGTTTGAAAAAAACTGCAATTTTTTTCATCATTCTCCCGGGTCCGGTTTGCGTTTTTTCCTTTTCTTCACGTAAGATTTTTTTGTCTTTCGCAAAATTGCTTGCCTCGATATATTCATATGATAATTATCGTTTTTTTTAATTTCATTTTTTTTCTTTGTGAATACTTGATTAATTTTAGCCAATTAATTTGTTGATTAGTTGTCATTCTCACCGACAACACCAGGCTGGAGTCATGCTCGCCTTTTGGGATTACTCGCAGCGATCCTGGCACTCTCCGCGTTCATGCTTCTCCTATCAACCGCTGCGGCCTTCTTTTTCGTGTCCTTCAACACTTACGCATTCATGGCAGCCGAGGTGAGTTGCAATTTGTTTTTCTCTCTTGTTTGCCTCATTGAATAATCGTAAGATTGTTTCATGCACGAATTCATCAATGAGGTGCGACCCGATTACCAAGTATCCCGGACCTGACGTCATTTTAGACTCTTTTGGAAATTCGCTCGCTAATTTTGTTCGTAAGGGATCAAAGGCTCGTGCTGGCGAAACGGTTGGAGATGGAATAAAAATGCATAGGAGCAATGTTGTAAAGGATGAAAAACCCTACAAAAAAACTCCCCGGCGCCGCTTTTCTGTCTTTTATAGTTTGGTCAGGAGAGCTCGTCGAAACAAAATCTGTACAAAAATTTCGATCCATCCTCAGGACTAAAATATTGAGAATAAAAGGCAGTGGTCGGGGACTTTTTTGTGGGAAATTTGATGCTCTTCAATAATGTTCCTCTACGATTTTCACATATCTGTACGCGTTTCCATACTATTCACAAGAAAAGCACTCACGTCGAGGAACGGTCTGACATAAAACATTTCTGGATTTTTCTACTTGCAATCTGATCGTCTGGCTAAGCTCATAGTATCGACCGTGCGTGGTGAGCGGCCCGTGCACTGGAATTACAAGGCTGATCATTACTAGCGCGTCACGCGGTATTCAAAGAGTTTCGACGTGGCTTCAATCGATTTTCGGGCGAGAAATTGTTCTCCGAAGGTAAAATCAGGACTTAGACGAGTCAGGAAGAATCTGGACGTGAATCGAATTCCGAAGGGTATCAAACAACGTACTAACCGAGTGCTAATCTTTTCTGAAGGGAACTGGGTCGAGAATTCAATCGAATCATCAACAGTCATGAACTTGACCTTATTCGGCCTCGTCCTGAGCTTGAACTCATTTCCTTGACCTTGGTGATGTATTTTTCGAGATAAGCCGCAGCTGAAACGACTTTAGCGACCTCGTTACGTGTCTCGTTTGTCATGACCTCACGTCAATTGCCTTGAAATTCATATCCAAAGGTCAACCCTAGGACAAACGTAATTCAAAGGGGAAAACGCCAAAGCCACAATTGCGTCGATCGATATTTATCGTTAAATTCCCTTTTCCCGCTATTTCGATTATCGAATAAAAGTTGCGAATGTATCTCGTCGATCCCGTAAAGCGTTTTATTGCAAAAAGCACCTCAACGTCACGCTACGCTGAGTCAGAAGTTTTGTCGTGACGTCGGTCTCCTGCGTGCGTGCAAAACGTATCCAAGTTTTTATTAAAGAAAATAATGGTCTCTGATGATGCCGATTAAAATAATCAGCGGTTCAGAGCGATCCGACTCGTGGGCACACGCGATCATACATTGTAACCAGTTTTCGGTGATGCCAGAACGGGCCCCGGGGGTGCGTCAAATATCCCGCAATTTATTCCCAAGACTAAAACATTTGACCAGAATTTCTCGACAGGGCATTTCGGATCTTCATTCCTTTTCATTCCTCCTCAAAAATCAATGAATCATGGAAAAATCCGGCCAACCTGTGCGATTGGAGTCAAGGTCATCGGATCACGATCTCGTTAATCCACCTGAGGATTGCGGCGAAGGTGAATCACCGAGTCAACTAGAGCGTCACACATGATCACGTATATTATTATTGCGCAATCTAATTATCGAGAATGAATCATGAAATGTGGTCGCCCTTGGATCAATTTTGCATAAAACACACCGAGCACGAGCCTCTGAAACGTCGAGAATGTTCTCCGAGTCTTTGTCGGCGTACAATGACATAGTTCGAAACGGAAACAAGTAAAAACAATTTTTTTCGGAAAAATCAATTTTTCACGCAACAGCAAAACGTTTAAGAGGAAACAGCGTTTTTGCCACCAAAGTTTCATTTTTCCTGCTATAAAGAATAAAAAACTGAGAGCTATGAAGAAAATCCTTTGAAACGTGATCGATAATCGTGGAGGGAATGCCCACACGACGTTTCACAGCAATGGTTTTCGAATTTCTTCAGATGACAGCTTTTCTTGCAGTCATTTTTTCCCTGAGCCACGTCTCGAGCCCGAAAAACTCTGTTTGAACGACTTTGGCACCTGGACTCATGGGAATGTCCGTTCATCGAGACAGTGGGATTTCGATAAATGTGATTTTCTCAACAAACAAACATTTGATGCTTGCAGGAGGGACGTTGGATGAACAAGCACCTTGCGGACACTTGGCGAAGCTGTAGCTAAGCTCTCCCGCGAGAAAATAAGTGAATGTGGTAGCTCCGCTAGAGTTTTCCACGCGATTGAGCGAATTCACGTATTCGCGATCGATTGATTGGAAGGAAACAGCTTTCGCAATCCTCCAAATGTGTGTTCATGAAAAAGAAAGAAATTTTAAAAGGCTGCAATGAGTTCATGCCTCCGAGGAGTTTTTCCAGTTGGCTACGAATGCGGATGTGTGTTTTCGATGCTGTTGAACGACACAGGGGCTCTCTGTGGCAATAGAATTTTATCGATGAGATTGTGAAACCCTTGTTCGAGACGTCGACCTGTCCAGCAGCAGGCCAGTCGGTCGCCAGCGGAAAGAAAAATAACCCTCGCTCACATTTACGTGCGATATCGCCAACAGTCACTGGCGCAACAAGTTTCGGTCGAATTCTCAACTACAGCGACTAAAGCTACTAGTTCATTTATGTGACGCTGAAAACGGGAGTGAGAGGGAAAGAAATCCACGGTTCCCGAGACATAATGATACTTTAATCATGTTATATAATCGAACGACTCTTTTATCTTTCTCACGTGAGTTTATGCCTCTCGAGTATCCATGCGAAGCAGCCACGGATACCAGGCTATTCTCGCCCTCGTTGCCCATTTCCTCATACCGTCCATTTTCTCTTACCTAACCCATGCTTTCATAGAGACCTTGAAATTGTTCCTGGCGTCCAGTTGTCTATTTTCTTTCCCTCCGTTTATTTTTTTTTTTTCACAACTTTTCTTCGTCTCGTCACAGTCGTTCTCTTTCCTCTGTGACCCACATCCACTCTAATCCATCGCCGTTGTACTTCCTTTTTCATCTCGAAGCTCTAAACACGTTTCTCCAGTTTTGTTTTCCCGCGCAACGCGTGACGACATCCAGTCGCACTTAACGGTCTCGATACATCGATAATTCCTCGTGCTACGTAAACTCGAAGAATCTTCGATCATTTTCGACACTTCGACCTTCGAGTTCTCGTGCTTTTTCGTTGCTGATTCTTGTTTCTTTATGATGGACCGGGAAGCGATTTGGCAGCGCCATTTCCACAGGTTCTACACGCAGAAAAAGCCTTTCGATCGTTTCGAAATTTGGCTCAGATCCGCGCGTCGATTTTCAACAAAAATCAGAGCGAAATTTCCAGATTTTTTGGACCCTTTTTTTCCGAGTTTTTGTACAAGAAAAACAAATCAGGCGGGTTTATGTTTTTCCGTATAAAAACTCTAGGGATATTGCTAAACAACGACCGAACTGGTGAAACACGGTGGCTCGGTTGACCAAGCTCGATGCGGATATATCGGAGCTTGTCATACCGTTACTCTGCCCTCGGGGTCAGTGACCGATCCTCGCACTTTTGTCTCAACTATGACGTTCGCCAAAGTCTCTCTATTCCTCCTAACGAGATTCATTCGAATTTATGTCTCACGAGGAGACAACGTTCGGCGATTAAAAAATAGTAGGTCGATCGTAAATAAGAAAATTGGATAAAAACTCTAACGAGGCAACATTAACGTCAGCTTATCTCTGAAATATTAATGAACGTTTCTCAACGCCCGTTTTGAAAATCGTGAAAGTCTTCGTACTCTTCGTACGATCACGAAAGTTTATGAATTCGTATCATTTTACACGCTTATGCTCAACGCAGCTAAATTTTTTCCTGGTTACGGTGAATCCATCGCCGCACCACTGAACCTGAGCAACTGACCAACCTCAAGATGACTATAAATTAAACGCGTTTGCGTAACGGTGCCTTTGCGATTTGCTTATAAATCGTATTTTTCATCGGCCAGTAAAATCATAATAAATTCAACTAAATCATACTAATGAGCAACAATAACAACAATAAAAATAACATGAATAATAATTAAAAACACTCTAATAGTTCAGAAATTCTGATTGCATTTTTTTCACTTGAAGCAAAATATTTAAACAGACGACAAAAATCCATAAAAATCTATCATCTTTTCGTCACGAGGGAGTAACTAAAAATAAAATCTCACTTAAATGTGGTATGAACCTAAACTACGTCGACTGGTGTTCTTGAAACTTGGGATAAAATTAACAATTTTATCGTTACTTGGTAAAACAATAATAACAACAATAATAATCACAGAAGTTTCTATTAAAGTACATCGTCCGAATCGGGCAAACTTTCTCACCATACGTCGCCTTGACTCCCGGCTGATTTTCAACGGATCGAAAAATATTAAGCGAACCCATGAAAATCTCGTTTCACCTCATTTCGTGATGAACTTAATCGTACGTCAGTCGGCAAATGTAATAAGTCCGGAAATGAACACCGTTCCGATGACAATATCGTAGGAAATTTTTCATTTACGACTCTTCAAAAAATCATCAAGAATTTTCATTCGTAAGATCATAATAAATTCAACTAATAATCATGCCAATGAGCAACAACAACAATAACAATCCCATGAACAATAATTCCACAACTATTCTCGCAGGAAAATAATTTAATAGACGAAAAAAATTCATGAAAATCGATTGTTCTCTCGTTACCAATGAGTCTCCGTTCAGACCGTCGGACCATTTTTTTCCGGTCACGTTTTTCACCAATAAAATCGTCAGTTTTTATGAAATTGAGTTTCACGATTTTTCCCTTTTTTTTATGCTCTTTAGTGCATCCTATTGGGAGTGCGAACGATTCACGTGATGCTGCGGTACGCCATACACCTTTACGACACCCGTTCGTCACCAAGATCTTCTGACAAACGTGGCCCATTGGCTTATTACACCGAGCTCATCTCTGAACTCACTGTACTCGCCGTTGATTTTCTTCACCACGTTCACATGCTACTCTGGAGCAACATTCTACTCAGCATGGCATCCCTCATCATCTGCATGCAGCTTCGATATCTCTTTCATGAGATCCAACGAAGAATCACGAAGCACCGAAATTACCTGGCGGTTCTCAGCCATATGGAACAAAAGTGAGTGTGTAATTAATGGAATCGACGAAATCGACTCGCTTTAATTTCGTTTACCATTTTTTTTTTTACTTTTTTCAACTTCCCGACGAGTTTTATACGAAAAATTTAACTTGAGATGCGATTCTCATGGATTATTTATAAAAATTTACTTTCTGCGCGTTGAAATTTGGAAAAAGTTCAAGGTCAGCCCTCGATTTTATCCGGAACAGCGATTTTTCGAATTTTCAATCCGTCCGTTCGTCCTTTCGCCCTTTCGCTTGCTTTTTATCATCCAGAGTGTTTGATATTCGGTAATAATCAAGGCTCCATGATTTTCAGCTACCCCATGGCCTCACCCGACGAATTGGTCGAAAACTCGGACAGCTGTGCCATCTGTTGGGAAAAAATGGAAACAGCAAGGAAATTACCTTGCGGTCATTTGTTTCACAACTCTTGTCTGCAATCGTGGCTGGAGCAGGATACGTCTTGTCCAACTTGTCGTTTGGTCCTGAGCATGCAAGCCGGCCGGAGAGACAACGCACCGGAAATCCGCGCTGAATCACCCGACACTCAAACTTCTGGAGGACGCAACGACAATCATTTCTTTCATTTCGATGGCTCGAGATACGTCTCGTGGCTGCCGAGCTTCTCCGTAGAGGTCACCCGCAATCGACTCAGGGGCGACATACTCACTTTGGCTCACACAAACTCCCAGCTCGATGCGATGGCGAGACAAGTCAGTTTACCAACGAAACTTCAACGCTCGATCGTAAACGATGCAAAATTTCATTTTCTTCATTTCATTGCTTTCCCATTTTTCAAGGTCCAACAACTTTTCCCACACTATCCGAGAAACGTTGTGCTCGAAGACCTCAGAATAACGAGATCGGTCGAGCTAACCGTCGAGAATATTTTCGACGGTAGGCTCACGGTGCCTCATCACGTCATAGAGGAACCGGAAATGGAATCAGTGAATCTTACGCCGTCGGTTACCAGCCGGATATTGCCCAACCCGCTTCCGGAAAAAACGTGGGATCCAAGATTCGAAATTCCTGCAGCTGACAGGTAATTATCAAAATTATTAAGTTCAATTACCAGAAAATAATTGATTGAAAAAAGCAGAAAAATGACTCGGAGCAAAAATGCGTTTTTACTCGAAAATGTAGTGTAATCGCTCCAAATTTTAAGTCCCCATTTTGCAATCGCCTCGCCCTGTATTTTCGATATTCTGATGAAACTGAAAATATAAAATGAAAATCGCATGATAGTGGTGAAGAGCCTTCGACGCTGGGGGGAAGATTCTCAAAATCGTCTTCGGAGAGGGAGAGAATTCTGCAGCGTCGAAAGGAGCACATGCTGTTGGCAGCGAGGCGGAAATACGTAGAGAGGCATCGAGACCAAGCGACTGATTCGCCGAGTCGATCACCTCAAGGAGTCGAGGAGGCAATGTCTTAAAAAATCTATAACAAAAGTAACAAATGAAGAAATTCAAAAACACCGTTTTTGGTACTAAGTCGGCACGGTGAGACTACGGAGAATAATAATGAACTTAGGCTTCGAGCTTGGTAGTTGGAGCAAAAAAAAACAAAAACTAAAACAGGTCTTGGCGAGGCCCTCAAAAAATTGCGATGATAGGAGATGGACAAATTTTTTTTTCTTTTTTTCGAGTTACGAAAAATCGTGTACTCGCGACTGATGAATTCCGTCTGAAACAGCATGAATTTTTTTTCATTTATCACCGGAAACCATCGACTGGTCCATGTACCAAAAAAAATAATAACTGTTTTGGGCGGAATGGAAAAATTGTCTCGCACAGAGATGAGTGCTGTTTGAAATGAAAATGAAAAAAAAAAAACAAAAAAAAAACAAAATGAATTTGATGAACATAATTCAGGTAGATTTTCTATCCACATAGGGCAAACGAATATCGTATTTTTTCTCAATAACTCATCGTTACTTTGTTAACAAAGTTTTAGATAGAATTTTTTTTTTTTTATTCTGTATTTTTCGTATTTATTTGTCGCGCCTTTATTTCATGATTTTTCTTTCGAACGATGCCCATCTCTGATAGTTGTTATGATAAATATCGTATACGAGTTGAGTGAGTGTATAAATTTGGAATCAGCTTCCGGAAGCGTGCAGCTTACGATCCTCTCCCCCCTCCCTCCACTCGCACCATTTTTCTCCCGACGATTTAAAGAACTCGTCGAAAAGTTATTAATTATACGAAGCTGCTGATCGTAGGCTGTCTTTTTGGGCAAAGTTCTACTTAAAAAACAAACCGAGCCGCGAGATCATGAGGTTTGCCGAATATCTAGTTTTTGTTTAGCCATGCCCACGCAATCGAGTCTCCGAGAACGTAAAACTATAAGAATTTGCCTCCCTGACACCCCGATCTCAAAAATATATACGTAAATGTTACATTGACATATTTATTTTAGCTTAATATTAATTAATCGCGCTTCTCCAGACTCGTCCGCACTTGGAAATAACTCGAGTAGCTAATTCAAACGGTGAGCTTCGCTCTGATTGGTCGAAAAATTGAAAATAGCTGCTACGATCGCTAAACTCTCTTGGTCGCTGCAGACGCGAAATTCGGCAATTTTCCGCGCTGTCGTAACTCGCTCGCTCTTGGAAAACTTGAATTTCACAGTTTGCTTTGTCGGAACGCGAAATAACGGAATCTCGAGACTTTACAATCACGAATATCGTCATACGCTGCAAAGATTTTTCTCCATCTTCGTAATTCTTAATGATTCTCATTATTTTGTCCATTTTTCTAGAAATCCTCTATTCATTTATGCAAAAAATAACATTTCCCTGTAATTATTCAAGCTCATGTGCCAAGCTAGGGAAAAAATCCCCATTTTTCCTTCCAATTGTCACTTCGATATTTTCTCGCATCAAGGAGCAATTCTTGGGAATCACATTTTTTATTTGTAGCTTCATTTCCACGTAGAAATCGTAAGAAATCTCTCTCGTCTCGAAACAGCGTGGAACCTTGATCTGAAGATTCATGAGATAGTCGAACATGGGCACCTTTCGAATGAAAACTCGGTCCAACGATCGTACGTAATTTTTTGAAAAGTCGTAAATGAAAAATTGCTGATGATGTTTTAATCGGAACGGTGCCCATTTTCGGACTTGTTACATTCGCCGAATGACGTACGATTAAGTTTATCACGAAATGAGGTGAAACGAGATTTTCATGGGTTCGCTTAATATTTTTCGATCCGTTGAAAATCAGCCAGGAGTCATGTCGACGAATGGTGAGAAATTTTGCCCGATTCGGACGATGTACTTTAATAGAAACTCCTATGATTATTATTGTTGTTATTATTATTTTACCAAGTAACAATAAAATTGTTAATTTTATCCTAAGTTTTAAGAACACCAGTCGACGTAATTTAGGTTCATACCACATTTAGTTAAGATTTCATTTTTAGTGGATATGATGTCCGTTAGCGGATGAAATGTAATTGAAACACGAGAAAAGTATCGCCGTCTGGACGTCGAAGCTCGAGTCGAAATTCCCAACGTCGGTCATTTTTTTTCTTCTTTCAATCGAGCTATCTGGCTTTCCCTAATTTCGAGTAGGATCTTCGAGCGAATATTTAGTGTACATCACGATTATTTCACCAGGCAGCTTCGTTTGTTTCTCGTAAAAAATCGTCAGCGCGAACGTCGTTGCTGATCGATCAAGAGAAAATGAAAAAAAAAAAAAACAAAGTATTCGGTATCTTGGGTTGTTTCCTATTTATTGTAAATGTACGACAGACTCGTACGAAGGTCATTGCAACGAGAGGATAGGAAGATAAAAGGTGAATCGGCAATGGCATCGCTCGTAGAGTTCGTTGAATGTGATAAATCGAATCTGGGCGCATACAAACACCGTTTTTAAAAATCGCTCAAGCGAGACAGGTGTGTACGCACAGTATTCACGTATTATTTCGTAATAATAACAACAATAATAGGAATAAAAAGAAAGGAATGAATAAATAATAAAACTGCGCATCCAACCACGAAACTCACGGAAAACAATACTTCTTATTAATAGTATTAATGGATCTATTTATTGCCCATAGAATTATTTTAAGAAATAGAAAAAAACAAATAGAAACTTAAGGTTATGATGTACAAAGCAAATTTAATTGTATGGCCATTATTTATCATCGAGCTTTTCCGCATTTCTATGGTCGCTTTGTGTGTCATATTAAAATCAATGCTTCGAAGCTCTTTTTCTTTTCTTTTCAATACCAACACTAATGTGGATGTACCTTTAGAATGAAACAAAGTAAAAAAGCAGAAAAAATATAAATTTCCAAGACCCGCGTATCCAACTTGTCAGTTTTGTTCTATTCCTCCATCGATCGTTACGTCGTTCCCCATTCTATAATATTGTATTTTTCCTTCCACCATTTATCTTTGTAAATATTATGCTAGGCTAGACATTCCTCATAATACCAATGAGCAAGCCTGTCCTTCGTCTAGGGATATGTGTAAGAAAAGACAAATAAAGTACACTATTGATTGTTGTAGTTATACATATCCTTTTTCTTTTGTTTCGTCAGATCACACGAGTCACGTAATTTCTGCTGATCGAGCCCTTTCCTGCTTATTTCGTTCTCGAAGATTTTCAGGTCGCTCGATGCTAGCTTTCCCACTTTGCTCCTCAATCGTCCGTGACGATCTTAGTTTGTTGTTGTTACTCGAAAAGTGAAGAATTTCGTTTCATATTTCTCGAAGGAACCGGATGCAGGATTAATTAATGTTTTCCCAACAGGCTCAATTCCGATGAGCCAGAAATTCGCAAGGTTAGAACGTAGCCGTTTCTTAATCGTGTAACGGTTGGAAATAGAGCAAAAGTCCATAAGATCGATTTTTTAGAGCGGAAGTTTTGCTACAAATAAGCTCCTGACAACATTTTTCTATCCTCAGTATTAACGTCCCAAAAGCAGCTAGAAAGAAACTTGTCTGACAGTGTAGACGATAATTCACTCTTTTGAGATTGAAATAATGAATTTGGAGAAATGTCGTCAGGGACTTTTTTGTAGAAAAATTCATGGTCTAGAAGTTTGGTGCTATGCAATTTCGCTCTATCTACAGCCGTTTAGGCAGTATGCGCGCTCAAAGAATTTAGTTTCTCGAGGACAAACTTGAATCGATTATTTTTCAATTTGGGTCGAAATTTTCGCAAGAATGCAGAACATCATTGAAAGACAAAGGAATCTCACACTTTGCAATGAAATAATGGTTTTTAATATCTCTTATCGATCATTTTATTGTTTACAAAACACAGAACTGTCACAGTATTATCCAACGGTATTAATGATTCTCCGCCGGAGACTTCAACCGATAAAGTTCATGACAACAATGTGTAAGATGACGTGAGCAAATATGAAGTCCGCGAATCCTCTCTCTGGACTTATTCCATGAAATTGGCTCTTATTCTGAGGATTTACTTGCAACCGCAGACACACTATAAAGAAAAGATTTTCATTAGTTTTCCCAGGAGATTCGTTTCCTAAAAATATACAGTCTGCGGGTTCGAAAGATTGCAACAAGTTTTGGCAGCAGTTTTGGCAACGAAATCTACTCAATCTTACGAAAAATGTTTCTCGCTTTGAAAACAAATATTAGCGACACATTTTCATGGTTTCTCGATCTTTCGATCCTTCACAAGTGAGAAAAAAATCGAAATTCGCTCCGAACAGTTTGTACACTCGAACATAACCTCTTCGTGTCGCGTAGGGAATTTAGAAAATTGAGAAATACATTACGAAAGTTTTGTTGATTTAGAAAATTTGAATAAATAAAAACTCACCTGCTAAAATGAAGCACGACACGCAGCTGATGAAGCCGCTGAGGAAACTGTTGAATGGGAATGTACCAACGAGACAGCAGTACACAAACTGTATGACACCAGTCAGGAATATGTATAACAAATAAGCGTCGATTATTTTGAGCTTTTTCGGTGTAGTCTTGGAGTATTCTTGCCACAGTTTCCCAATCACAGCTATCAACGACATTGTGGAATTATTGTTGACACTACGAAAACGTTATTGCAAGGAGATATTTTATTTTTTCTTATCCAATTAGAAAAATATACGTGAATGACGCGTGGCAGAGTTGCAGCGGTTGACCGGCAAAGAATCGAGCATGAAATATGTCAGATGTCAGAGAACTAGGAGCGCGTACTCGATGTGGAATTCGTGAATGCTATTCGCCGACTGACTTTCCACGGTTCCAAGGGTAAATGAGCCTTTTGGTTGGCCGGTTGTCCCCACATCGAGCTTTGCTCTAGTTCGTTCTTTGTAGCGTCATTTTCGGTCGGTAAGAAGTGATACCTCACACGACCGAACAACCTCCCATCGACGTACAGAATAAAATTAACACAGTGGATAGAAAGTCCGAGAGGATGAATTTAAAAATTCCTTATTTTGCAAAAAACTCAGTGACGTTCGGTAACGAAGTGGTCGTTGAAAAACCTTTTTAGATTTTTATCCTCGGCCGGTATTCGGCTTACCGACCGAGTCAATTGAACCCTCTGTTTTTTACCTCCGAAGCATGGATGTTCGAGAAAGTTCAAGTTTTTCCCACGTCGAGTAATCTGACATTATCAATAAAACGAATTTGATGGAAACCAATTTTCGATTCGGTCGAAAAACTTGAAGAGAATTCTCGAGAACGTCAAAAATGAATATTTCGAGCAGATAGAGTCTGTGTGTTTGAATGACTCGGCGAACACGTGGATTTGAAATAATACGACTATAGAAATTGGACGAATACTGCTTCCAGGTATTGAGGCCAATTTTTCAGAATTATTAACGAAGAATTAGTCACGATAGAATAAAGACGTATATGCGGGATTGCCAGCCGGGAGACGGTAGTCCGGAAAAGTAGAAATACCGCCTCTTATCGCTGGCATTTGTTAGTCGCAGTGTACAGGGTCTTTCAAAAGTGACATTAAAGAAACAAATAGATCGCGGAGTTTCGCACAGGAAAGGCTGTGCTTCGATACATTTTCACTGTGATTCGTCGTCGATGAGAATTTCGACGATTCGCGTGCCGCTGACCCAGTTCGCACGAACCGTTGCCTCGGGCGTAGCGTTCTGATTGGCTGCAACTTATTTTTCGGCATTTCTAGTCAGCTGTGCATCACACAGAAAAAAATGGCTCAGAACTTTCTTCCCCCGAACGTCGCGAATTAACGTTTTGCCTCGTGCAATTTTTGTGTCGGCCTGTAGAAAACCGTGGCCATGGGCCGAACGTTTCGATATCAGGAAATTAGTCATCGCGTGTGGCTACAAACTTTCAGGATCACATATTTTCACCGAGTTGAATGTCGAGCGTAAAAAAAGCTCGTTCACGTTCGCTAGTACATCGTGATACTCGCGTGTGCACCTCTCAACGATCCACACTTTTGTAAAACCTGGTTATAAACACATTTCTTCTTGACGTGTGTGCGAGTAGACATTATGAGTCAGATAAGAGTGACTCAGTCTCGGAAGGACTTGAATTCTTCCAGGTTAGTCGAACCACGCGACGCATACCTGTGGTCGATTTTTCTATCGCCGGGGATTCATCATTCTTGAAGAATCGGAGCAGACGACTCTCCTACGCATTCGTTCGACTCTTTCTCTCGAATCTTCGGGCAAAACCTTGCAATAAATTCGTCAGATCATCGAACTTGTCGGATTCTTCATTAATTTTTGATCGTTTCCTCTGACGTAATTAGGAAATTTGACGAGCTGTAGAAAAAATAGAAAATAATTGAAAAAAATTATCGTCTGTTCAACTCTTCGAGTACACACTGGGTCATTTTGACCCCAACAATTTTTTTACGGATATTTTGACATTTAATTTTCGTTTTCGTCAAAAAATACGATCATAAAATTAATTTATGACGAAAAACGTCATGAAAAAAAAAATGCACATTTACCGGAATACGACGGTTTGAAAGACTTCTCGGGTCAAATTGACCCTGTACTTATTGAAGGAAAATTGAATTTTGACACGAATTGAGACTCTTTTTCGTGACGCCATTTTTTTAATTCGCAAAAGTTCAGAAAAGGAGAAAAAAATTCAAAAAATCGATTTTTTTTTGCATGTTGGAAAATCGTTTCTAAAATCTGAAATGGCTGGAAAAACTGATGAAAAATTGGGGATTCCTTTGAAAGCTCTAGTTCTCTTCTTACTCGGCCCCAATTTTTATTTTTCTTCGCATTGCGGCATCGTATTGCCCGCGGAGGAAAAAAAACGCTGAACGACCGAAACCCAAAACCTTCGTCTCAAAAGCAGAGAAGTATCCTCAGCCGCAAGTTTGAAGAGCAACGTGCTCGGTGGTTATTCTCTTTCATCTGCATCACAGACAAGTTCTTAAGGTATATATGGGTATCTTCTTCTTTCAAGACCCGCACGAAGAAAGCAAGTAAAGTGCGTGGCTCGATCTCGTGGTACCCGCACTAGCATATCGGCTTGCGTTTCTACACAATTTTTCGAGAGCGATACTCCTTTCGAGTTTTAAATCGTTTCGCTTTTATTTATTTCTCTTCATTTCGTTTAATTGTTCCAATTTTTTCGTATGATCAAAATCAAAATTGGAAAAAAGCTCGTGAAAAATCATTTCCCTCGGTAACACGAGAAATTCTTGAAAAATGTTTTTTGTTTTTTTAATTTTGAGTCGTTTAAATTTTTTCGTTCCACGTGGACGAATGGAATTTGGATTCGAAGCAGTGTGACTATCAAACAGTTTTAAATGCTGTAATGGAAGCGAAGAATGACCAGGCAAGAAGTTTCGTTTAGTTTTTGAGTCTCGAAGGCAAGGAGGACGTCGAGGACCAAGTGGTTCGTGAGGGCGAGGGAGGGGGAGTCATAAATCGTGCTTGTATGCCCTGTTGCAATGCCGAGAGCCTAGACATCGACAACGAGCACTTGAGTTGAAGAAAAAAAACAGAGAGTGTAAAAAAAATAAAAAGGTGGAAGGAAAAATGAGAGAACGAGGGAGAGCGAGAGAGAGAGACTGATATAAAACGATAAAGAGAACTTGAGGCCAAAGCGAGCTGGCTAGTCGTTAATCCCGATCACCGAATGACTTTTATGGAGTAAACAAAAGTGTCTATCTACAAGCATAGAATTGCCTATCGGTACACTCTCCTTCGGCATATATTTTATTATATATACAGTCCTAAATCAACGAACCTTCGACTCTCACCAATTTTTTCACAGGCCTCGACGATTTTTTTTCCCTCCAGTCCGCACTCTGCGACTTTCTTTTTTTCGTATTTCCGAATTTGTCAAAAATTCTCTTTAAAAATAGGGCACGACTTAAGCACGTTGTTTGGCGACGGTGAAATCTAAATTTTTGTTTTTAAGTTTTCGTACATACAAAATGGTTCGCGAGCCCAAGTTCGTTAACAAAAGTTGTTACAAATTGACTAAAGAACGACATACTCTAAATCTAAGATTGTCCGAGGCAATCTGTACTTGTTACATAATAAACAAAATTTCGAAAAAATTTTACGACCGATTTTTTAGAAAAACTGAATAAAGCTTCTTCGATGTTTCATAAAAGTGTATGCAAAGTTTTAAGAGGCTTCACCATTTAGAAATCGAAATATTTAATGTTGAAAATTGCAAATTTTGACACACGCTCTTATGGGAAACAGCTGAAAATTGTGATTTTTATAAATAAGTATCTCGACTTCTACATTGTGAAACCTCTTAAAATTGCGCGAGCTATTGGACATCACGATTCTTTTTGTGTGGTGCAAATTAAAAGGAATTCATCGATAGAAAATTTTGCATATAACGTCCTTAAAAAATGATTGGAAAATCTGTTGGAACTGTCGAGAATGATAATTAATCGATTGCAATGACACAATTATTCCAATTGCGTTACTGCATGACCACCGTTACCCCGATGAGCCCGGATTAGCCTCGTATCTATAGCTCGATCGATATTTTATTTCCCCTACGTAATGGCGTAACTAAGCGCGAATATTCCCGGAGGAGCGGAAGTGTGTCCACATTATAGGATATATTTCGTAGTGTACGAGTATTCGGGGCGGCCATTACTCTTGGATACGTGGGATGACACAAAGGGCCCTATCTGCCGCGATGCGGACAACTTAATTACCATGGGGTCAAGCACGGAATCTCGGATTACATAATTAACGGCCTCGAGAAGGGTTTACAGGTGAAACAGGAACTGGAAATTTCCGGTCAACCGGAAACCACGGGATCGCTGCGGGCCTGCTACAATGGCGCGTCACTTCCGGCAAGAGATTTTGCGCGCGCTGTAGTAATCAGTTATAAGGATGATTCTGTTGGGACCCGTGACGTCGGACGAAAGGTCATGGGACTGCGTTAAATGTCACTTGAGACCTAACTGCATTCGGTGCACGATTGTACTGCATGCTCCAAGGTCATCCGGTCTATTCGTTGATTAAATCTCTTCGATATTTTTCTTGTATCGAAGCAGATTCCAAATGAAATCAGTTTTTTGCTTCTTTCGAGCTAATTGCTTGAGAAGTTTCTGAAATTCTTCGGTGACCTCGCTTCCTTGGAAAAAATGTTGGAAGTTCTGCGAGGATCGAAAGTTTCCAACCACGAAGGACATTCGTGGTGGACATTCGATAGTTTTCTCATGAAAAAACATTTCTAACCAACTTTTTGACTTTTCGACGTTTCCACTTCCCTTCAGGACCGAGCGTGACTTTTAAATGACACTTTTACTGGTCTTTTCCCACCAAAGGTCGAAATTATTGCAAAAAAGCAACGGTAGCTCTCTCGCAGTACGAAGGACCGTGAGAAAATGGATTTTATTGCCTCATAAAAGGGCGCCGACATTGTCATCGTTTTATTGCGATAGTCAGCGAAGAAATTAGCTAAATACATAGAGGAATAACAGCAGCAGTTCGAAGACAAACCAATGGCGTTACCGGCACGTGATAGTACTCCGCAGGTGCACCCTAGAGACCCGAACCTCAAATCGCACCTGCTCTCTTCACGGTTCTTACTTACATAGTCTCCGGGACGGACCACTGGACTCTGTACCAGACTTTTACCTGCTCTGTCCCGGCTGTTTGTGTCCTCGACCATTTTCAGACAACCGCAAACTTCATAACACGCTCCTCGTAAATTATGGGTATGCATAAAATGGGCTCATCATCTTGCCAGTCGTTTTCCTCAGTTGCAACCGAATGGTGTCGTTTAAAAATACTTTTCTAAACGATATTGCATTCTAATGATATTATTTATGGCCCGAGCCATGGCTTCTCATTTACGGAAACGCTTCGCAAGCTTTGAGCACGTGGCTTTCAGGAATCTCTGAAAAACAGTAGTGTCAAACGAGATTGCACGAAACTTGGATAAAAATTGGAACGTTAAGAACGTTGAATGCAAAACTTTCTATCGATAGAATTCATTTAAATTGGCACCACACAAAGAAAATAGTGATGTCTAATGGTTCGCGCAATTTTAAGAGGTTTCACAATGTAGAAGTCGAGATATTTATTTATAAAAATCACAATTTTCAGCTGTTTCGCATAAGAGCGTGTGTTAAAAGTTGCAATTTTCAACATTAAATATTTCGATTTCTGACTGGTGAAGCTTCTTAAAACTTTGCATACACTTTTATGTAACATCGAAGAAGCTTTATTCAGTTTTTCAAAAAAATCGATCGTAAAATTTTTCCGAAATTTTGTTTATTTTATAACAAGTACAGATTGCCTCAGACAATCTTGGATTTAGAGTATGTTGTTCTTTAGTTAATTTGCAACCACTTTTTTTTAATGCACTTGAGCTCGCAAACCATTTCGCATGTAAGAGAAACTGAAAAGATAAATTTAGTGTTGACCATCGCCATACAACGTCCTTAACAAATGGTCGAAAAGTTGGGATATGGAAAGGATGACTTGTGTTGGGTATTGGGGATCCAGGCAGGAACAAATATAAGAAAATTCATCATGAACCTCAACGAGAAAAGCTAATGGATCTTTTCGAGTATTTGAATAGAAGAAGATCGGTCAAAAATGTTTAGGGTAGAGAATTCATTGAGTAAGGAGTGAGAAGTCGATTTGTGGTATACGATTCATCATGAGAAGTGTCCACATGAGAAGAGTGAAGAATTGTCCTTCACCTGATCCTCGCAGAGACGACTCATGGCTCGTTGCAAGTATTCAATGCCCTTAAAAGCGTTTAATCATGTTGATATGTGACAACGTTTCGTCGAGACCCGAGTCCAGATATTTCATTGGAATATTCTAAAAGACAGTCATCGAGATTCACTTTGTTGTTGGAGAGAGAAACGTCTGAAATAAACTTGGAACGGTGCTTTTGAAACGATGCAATGCACGTGAGCTTTCTCTTATATATTCGAGTCTAAATGATAAAAAAACAATGGACGTGAACTATTTTTATTACCAAGGGTTTCGGGTGTCCTCCCATGGTGAAGAAAACAGCCCATTCCCGAACAACTTTTATCTGCAATCTCCATAATTTGGTACATTATGGAAATTCGATCGATTCTATTTGGCTGCTTCGAAATCTTTGAAAAAATCGCTGCCCTGGCGACAGCCGGTACAATCGACCTCACAGCATTGAAGGCTTCGTTTTTTTTCTCCGATTGTCAACAACAACAAAAAAAAAGAAAAAGGAAATATTGTAAAGCTCGAGAGAAAAAATGCTCCACAAAAAACGTCCAGACCAGAGGGCGTAAGGACCTTGTCGTCCTTTCATTTTTTTTTTCTTTTTTTACTGACGCAACTGGGTCTGTCATTCGTCCAAGTATACAGTGAGAAAAGACCCAGCATTGTGCGTTGCAGTGTAGAAAATATGGTGCAGAGTACCTGCGAAGCATTCTCGAGATCTTGCTCCTCGGACGGAGTCTTGCTGAGCTAAGCACAGCTGAACGCGTGTTCATACAATCTTACCACCCGCAACCGAAAAAACAGTCGGGGTCCACGAATACTTGACCCAAAATCGCTATTTTTCCTCCACCGAGCACGCGGAGCGTTTTCAAATTTTCACAGTACGTATAGATCTCGGGATTTGGAGGAGAAAACTTTTTCGAGGCTTTTCTATGCGACACCCTGGTTCGCAGATATTGATAATTTGGTCGCAGCTAATCTGGTGCATTGTCAAGCTGAGACGCGGAGTGGGGGCAGTGCACAATCGAGCTTCGCGGATTGGCTGTTGCTAATTTTTTTAAATATCTCGTTGACACTGCATCGTAGCGAAAAGTGGCTCAGGACTTTTTTCTCTGAAAGTTCATTGTCTAATTGAGCGTCTAGGGTTTTAGTCCTTACGAAGGATAAACATCTGCGTGTATCTACGAATCTTTTAAAAAACTTTTCACGACATTCGCAGTTGCCAAGAAATAAATAATAAAACTGTGACGCTCCGTGGAACTCTCTCAAACTTCACTAAACTCTGTGAAACTTTGTTTTACACGTGTTTGTAGAAAATCATAACGCGGCGTGGTAAAAATTCAAGTAATCGTTTTTATTTACGCGCGAAAAGTGCTTAATGAGTCTCTCGGTCTTTCGTAACATACAATTATCAATTACCACGAGCTAAATATGAAAGACATCGTTATGGATTTTTCGAAAGGTCTCACGTGCAAAATAACCGCGTTATTGACGTTTTACTGCCCACCTACATTTTTATTTCAATTATTATTGCGGTGTTTGCGCAAGTATCGCGATCGGGTGAATGCGAAAAAAGTTTTTTATGATTTTGAGACATTATTGCATTGATATATTTGTCCTCCAGTGATAATTCCTCCAATAAACAAGTTACGTGCACGTAACGGTCGCATCCGTGATAATTTTTCTCCTCTCCTCACTGGATTAAATAAAATGGGAGAAAAAAAATGATAACGAGTTTTTTTTCCTCAAAATTTGTAAAAATCGTTGGAAAAAATGTTCAGTTGGTCTGATTCGTATCTCAAAACATGTTTTATGGATTCGAAGCAGTTTATTTCCTGAAGGCGAACCAGATAAAAATCGTTCGTCTTGTTTTAATGAAAACACGCTGGTATGCGTGAAAAAAAAAGAAAAGATCCGTAAGTACGAGCGAAGCGAGAAGAAGATGAAAAAAAGAAAATCCGATCTGCGCAAGTTCAAATCCGCGGAAAAATCGGGAAAAAAAAGAAATTGTGTACACAGCTCTCGGGGTTGATTGTGTACGATTGTGAGGAAAAAAGGCATATAATCCTTGGTTGGATGCTCGTGGGGTGGGGGCCAGGTATCGGAATCGGGATTTTAAAGAGTGTGCCCAGCCGTTACACTCGAGCCTGGATTCTGGCTATCTTTTCGCCGAGAAGAATGCCCCCGAGATCGACGATGGCAAGAAAAAGAAAAGCATCGAAGGAAAAGAAAACGAAGAAGAAGACGGAGGGAGAGAGAGGCGAAGATACACAACAAGAAAGACAGCAAAGCCCTTGGGCCAGGTCAGCCAGCTGCCGTGGTAAATCTCCGATACGTTTATTTTATTTTTTCCCTCCTTCTTCTGCTTCTTCTTCTTCTTCTTCTTTCTCTCCTTCTTCTCTTTCTTCTTTTCTTTCTTCTTTGCTTTTTTAAACCTGCACCGAAGCAAAAGCCTCGTATTCTTCGAGAGCATTTCTTTCTCGCACGATCAGTTTCTTCCAAACAGCTCGACATCGAGAGCTTTAACTAAAATAAATAAATGAAGTACCAAATAAAATTGCTTTTCAGTTTTTCAATGCATACGATGCTTTGGTAAGTTCAAAAAATCATTGCTTCATCCTAACCAGCAATCGAACGAATCGTAAAACTTTTAAATCTTTTGAACTGTTTGGAATCTTTTGAAAAATTATACAAACATCGATTTGACGAGGTCGCGAAAAAAAATGAATGAAAAAAGTGTTTAAATCGTAGGAAATCTTCTCGTCTCTTAGATCCGCAGTAACTTTTCATGTTTTACAAAAAATCTGGAATGGGTTTAAAAATTGAGGAGGCAGAAGAAAAAAACGACGAAGGAGCAACGTCTCTGTCTGCAGACATAGGAAAATTACTTTCTACTTATCCGCCGGTGAGTGGAAACGTTCACGCTTAATGTTTCGGGTCCGTCGTCAAAGAATTTCATCTCCCTGTCCGTCAGTCCATCCGTCCCGCCCATTTTATTTTCTGGCAGGCTGCAGAAACCCCCCAAAATGTTTGGCACAATTTTCCATCGCCACATGCTTCCAAAGTGGCCGGATTCATGCAAGAGAAAGAAAAAACGAAAAAAAGAGACTGCCCCAACGTTTTTCCTCTATTTTCGACTCATTCGGTCTCGTCTTAATCCTCGACAGCGAGGCGATCGTTGTGAAAAAGGTCCGGATGTCGTGCTGGACCGAGACTTCTTTCGTGTCCAATTCTCAAACTCTCCGGACTTTTATGAGCCGGAGACCAATTTTGTGAAGCGACGAGTAAATCCCTGTTTTACGATTTCTGTTTAGAAAAACATCGTTTTTCGGAAACCCGTATTCGCGCAATATTCGATCCAACATTTATGTTTGCCAGATTAACGAAATATCCAACTTTTTATAAACTCGAACATACCAACATGGATATTTGACGTCATACTACGAAATTTCAATTTTCCAGTGCCTGCCAACGGATCAAAACGGCCGAAAGATAAAAAAAAAAGAAAAATTTCACAACAGATCGAAATGCAACGAAAATATTTTCCAGTTGCGAAAAAAAAAATTTCACAAATGAAAAGGCATTGAGAAACTTTCTCGATCGACAGAGATTTTTTTATTCTCCAAGAAAAGTTTGTGACAGGACTAAAATTTTAGAACGATTGGGAAACGATTTGAAAGAGTGCACAAACAGGATCCCAAAAAGATCTTACGGATCGGAGAGAGGCCCAGAATGGGAGGTGGTGGCCTCGGGACAACGGGTTGAAACGCCATACGGGGCCCTTTTCACTTGGCTGCATAGTTTCGAGACCACCAGTTGTGTTCAAGCTCTTTTTCTCCCTTCCGTCTTTGCCCTTTACACCCTCTCGATCTTTTGTGACGATTATTCGAACGTGTGCACAATGGAACAGCTCCGGATTCTAATTGGTAAATTAAATGCCATGGGAGCCTCAAATGCAAGGTCCTTATTCAGGTTTTGTCAATTTTTTCCATATGGTACACATTTTATTTTCCGTTCTCAAAGTGTTTTGAAAAAAGAGAAAAAAAATTGGATCTTTACAAAAGTACAAAATGAGTTTCCCATAGAAATTGATCAAGCGAGATCGGAAACCGATGGTGTCATCGCGTTAACGTTATTTTCCCGATGAACCGAGGATCGGATCGAATTTTTCGAATGTAATCGCTATTTTATTTATTTGTCTGCAAAACAGAAAATTTTTCCGAGTTTCCGCAACAAAGATCATTGTACGGACCAGAAAAATGATCGTCCGTGAAAAATGTCGAGAAAAAAGTTTCAAAAGTCGAGAATCTTTGGATGAAAATGTGTTTTTTCACTCGTGGATGGAATTGTTGCGAAGCCAAGAGCTTGTGAAATTGAAAGGAGGACGCGTTTGTGTGAGTTTGGAGGATTCGTTTATTAACAGGAAAGGAGATTGCTTTGGGTTCGATGGGATACACAAAAATGATGTGACGGACGAACCGTTTTGGTGTTTCTCGTGTATCCAGCCGAGTGTGTATAATCTCGAGCGAAATACATCGACAAAACAAATTCGACAAAGGTCCTTTCACGTTTCTTTATTTCGTGAACTCATCGGATGAGATACAGCAAGAGCAAACGTGAATCTTCTCTCACAATATTATCATTTCGAATAAAGTCCATTTGGACAAATATTACAAGCGAGGAAAAAATAAGTGAAGCGAGGGAGAGAAGAGGAGCGAGAAGCAGAGAAAGAGGAGGGAAGACGTAACGGTATACGGGGTCTTTGACGCGCATTGGACAAAAACGTTATTGCCCGCACTTTTTGCCCTGCCTCTGTGTCTTTTCTCGGCTCTGTCAGTCCCTGCGAGTAAACGCACGACGTGATGGCCTAATTGAAAAAAAAAACGAAGAAAAAAAGACACTGTTTTTATGTCGAGTAAACGATACGGCACAACTTCCATCGCTATAAACAGACTGTTTAAGCTTTTTTTCCTCTCTCTCTCTCTCTCTCTTCTACTAGCCACACGTTCATGTCGACCAGGCTATTTACAAATGCACCACTATCGTAAAATTTATCTCTTGAAAACTAGTCGAGATGGAGGTTCGAAAAAAAAAACGAAATTAATGATACGAAACAGATATGCATAGACCACGTGTAAAACTCGAGGCTTTTCAGAACTTGTTTCACAAACAACGAAGGTCAAAAACCTTAGGAATTGCGAGTGTTTAGCTCGATCAAATTTTCTCGCCTTTAGATTTCATTATTTTTCTATTTTTCAAAACTAGATGCAGTTTCTGTTGAACGACATTTTTTCACTTTTTTTTTGTTCTGTTTCGATGTTTCATCGAATTGGATGGAATTTTCCTCTCTGTGGATCTTGGCGAGATTTATTAATTCCCTTTCGATTGAATTCCTTGCAGGCAACAATTTTCCGTGTTCGTTTCGACGGAATAAAATTCTTTTGTTGGATTTTCTGGTTTAATTGAATTTTTTCAGCCTTTCGTAATTATTGTCCACGGTTTTGCTTCGGTCTCTCCGTTCATCTGGGTCGAGGTCAGCCGAATATTCTCATTAGTCTGCGTCAACGAATTTTCGTCGACGAAATTCACCCCGGAAATTGCACTCGTGCCAAGTGCTCGAGCACACTGGCATAAATTTTGACGCTTGTGCTTAAGATCGCGAATCCCAGGGCATGGTGACAACGGGCAACGATCGATTTCTCAAGTTAATACCCGACGAGAGGGACAGTTGTACAAACACATTAAGGCGTACTATAGCCCCGTAGCCAACATTCGAGGGACACTGCGCCGCTGTATAATGCGCACCAATAGATATTTACCTACGTATCTATGTTTATACGGTTGCACAGGCATGCACGATGATAAACGTCACTATCTCTGTTTATGGTATAAGATTGATAGCGCGAGTCGATTCGTGTTGAGCGCATGGAGCGTCGAGCACCAAAAGCCCACGGGCATCTGTCACCGTAGGCCCAAGTCTTAATCTTAAAAAGTTTCCACTTCGCCATTGCGTTCATCGGTTCTACTCAATTGATATGAAGCTGGAAGCTGGTTTCATTTTCCGGTGCCAAACGTCCTTAAGGACGTTGCATGCAAAATTTTCTATCGATTGAATTCCTTAAAACTTGCACCACACAAAGAAAATAGTGATGTCCAATAGCTCCCGCAATTTTAAGAGGTTTCACCGTGTAGAAGTCGAGATATTTATTTATAAAAATCACAATTTTCAGCTGTTTCCCATAAGAGCGTGTGTTAAAAGTTGCAATTTTCAACATTAAATGTTTCGATTTCTGAATGGTGAAGCCTCTTGAAACTTTGCATAGACTTTTATGTAACATCGAAGAAGCTTTATCGAGTTTTTCAAAAAAATCGATCGTAAAATTTTTTCGAAATTTTGTTTATTATGTAACAAGTACAGATTGCCTCTGACAATCTTGGATTTAGAGTATGTTGTTCTTTAGGAGATTTGTAACAACTTTTGTTAATGAACTTTGGCTCGCAAAGCATTTTGTATGTAAGAAAAAGTGAAAACACAAATTTAGATTTCACTGTCGCCATACAACGTCCTGAACGTGCGACGTTGGGCTACTTTGTCCCGGAAATCCAATATGGACTGGTGATTATTAGTATCGAAACTCAAAGGCAATCAGATTGTGTATTAAATTTCAATTTGATCAGCATTAATGTTGGAGAACATGCGATATTTGCGTTACCACTATTTCTCGAAGCATCCCCTTTGATGCGCGTACAGCACACCCCTGCTCGAGGCTTCTTATCAGCTGGAAATTAATCGCGGGAAAGGGATTTCCATTTTTTAATATTCGAATGTGACGTCGATCCTCGGGGCTTGAAAACGATCGGCCTAATTGACAATTCCTGATGGGGAATCAACAACACTTCCGGTTTATCTTTCATCACACCCCCAGAAATGAGCTTAATGATTATTAGTTCCGTATGCCACGTGTGAAATAGAAAAGGAATCGAAACATCGTCCTAAATTTCAAACATAAAGTGATCACTATCCGCGCGCTTAGCCACCTGGGAACAACTAACAAATAGTTCGAGCCAATCTAACATCTAAATATTCGGATAATTAGGCATGCTCTACCTCTGCTTCGTATACCTAATCGTGATCTCCGGGATTTCGTTAATGAGCGATGACACGCGAACGAAGAAGAGCAACTGCCTCGTGCTGCTCCACAGCCAAGTGACTTTTATGACCGAAATAGTAGTTTCCAGTGCGTAGACGATCATTTCTCAAACTTGTTTTCTGCGTCCTGAATTTTTGAGGATTTCCAGAGGCATTTGCGGAATGGAGTTTTTAATGGAACGGAATGTTTGGAGCTCAGGATCGTCCGGACACGACTCCAAAGTTAGGATTTGCACGTCCGTTAATCGCAAAAGTTTTCCAACGTCCTGATATATCCCACGAGCCATTTTATTCCTCTCGTCCTGTCCCATTTGTTTACATCAAAGTCGATGATATCTCAAGCTTCTAGAAACGGTCTTTGGCGTGTACACGCGTGCTGTCGAAGGCGTATAGAGCCATGCGGAAAAGACAAACTCATCGATCGAGTTGGCAAGTTCCGGGGATCGATGGCTGCCGATAGTCCCGATTTATCCGCGTAGCCTGTCGCCACGAGAAATCGTGACAAGACAATCCGTATTATCCGGTTTAGCCACGATTCACCCAGCTCCGCGAGGATCTACGATTGTTGTATAAACTCGTTTCGCTGAGATTCTGTGACTCCCGGCATGACCTTTTGAGGTCCTGCACGTCCATCTAGAACCCGCTGAACTTTCCGGTCTTCGTCGCTTCGACGTTTCAATTGTTTCAAACTGACCTTGAGCTTCGGGAACAGTTTTCAAAGTTTCGACTTGTGTCACACGTCCCTTCGTTGGCCAGTGATCACCTTCAGATACAAACACACACACACACACACCGATGCTTTGGCTACATGAGAGCTGATCGTGTCACGTGTAAAAGGGAGGAAGGATGTGGTCAAGAAAAGAAGCAACAGCAGGTGACTGCGGGTTATGTAAGATTATGTATAGCTGCTCGTGGTCTTGTGGGAAATTAGGTATGGAGACAACTTTACGGTCTTCAGCGGCAAGTGTGCCTTCGAAATTTCGTCCTCGATCAATTTTACTTCGCGACGCTGTTACGCGTGGAGTAAAAACGACTTTGAATATCTAGAGCCTCGGCAGCAGCTTGACGACAAGTTGAAAAAAACAAAGTGCCACAAAGTATTTAACAGGAAAATATGAAATAATAATTTGGAAAACGATTCCCAACCCTCGAATTCCCAATTGTGTCAAAATACCGCCTCCACGGGGCTCCGACGACGATTTTTGCGATATCGCGAACTTAGACTCGCGCTTAAAATTATCTCAATCATCGACACCAAGTTTTCGTGGTCTCTGCTTGATTTTTTTTGGGAATTGTTAAAAAAAAACGAACTTTTTTGAATTATTTTTGTGAATATTAAATTTCTGGAATTTTTGTTGCTCTAATCGAATGAGCTTTTAGTTTCAATTGATATGAAGACTCTCACGTACTAATTTTCACCCGGGACCTGGTCCTTTCGAGCCGAGTAGCCAACGAGTCGTCTTTTTCATGAATTTCACCAAAAAGAGCAATATTTGTCATGTGATCTGTACATTGGGTCTAGGCTACCCAACCAATTAGCTCTTCCCTGCGAACTCACGATCCTCGGTGATTAAGAGTTTGGTATGTTAAAATGACCTCAAGTTTTGCAACCTTCCCAGTGGATATGGAAGTCTTCCCGAATCCTGTAAATTCCTCAGAGCCTAAAAAGGCGATCGCGTCTTGCGTAACGTATGCCGTGGTTATCGGAGTAACTCTTGGCTCGAACAAGTATGTTCCGCGGAGTGGGCAACTTTATTTAGCTCGTGCTCGGTCCGCGACAACGCGAGATATCGGTCCAGCTGTCCAGCAGCAGCTGTAGGCTTCACCTGCTGAGTTAGCATCGACGAAAGCACGTAACAGCCACTGGAAGAGTGTTGCGAAGTGAGTGCGCGGTGCGTACCCGCGGTGAGTATTTGGTCGAGCCACGGGCGAGGCCGAGGAGCGAGTTTGCTCGAAAGCAAAGGGCCTAAAGTTTGGGAGGAAGGCTCAAGCTCCTAAAGATTACTCGAGAGATTCTCGAGCGAATAACGCTGCTTTTGGTCTCTGACCAATAACGCGATTTTCCGAGCGTCTGGCTCCTTATTTCACGAGGACGGACTAAACATACTCCTGCGCGGAGGAAATTCGCTTCGCAGGGAATTGTGACACATATATTCGTTTTCCGGTCATAAAACCGCCTTCTCGGTATCGGGATAAATGTCAGTATGCAAATTCTGTTGAGCCTTAGCCCCTCTTTCCCTTTCTTGGCCAAAACACCTTCGATTCTAATTCTGTGCTGTTCTTCGCGAAGTCTGCGCGGTGATCCTTGATCATACCGCTGATCGTGTGACCGGTTGGGTCTCCTTCGCGGATAGAATTAATTTGGTAAGCACCGCGTACTCCTTGTGCCCCGCGCACGATGTTTGGGTTTCGAACCGAAGGAACAAAATAGACGTCTGATGGTTGCAGGACGTGCAGTATTATGTTTATCGACCTGCTGCTTTTGGCATTGATGACCAGGCGCGTGTCACACACATAAAAAGACAATTTAAACTCTCTCCTTGCTCCTCCCCCCCTCTCACATCCTTGCCCATGCGACTAAACACGCACGCGTACAACTAACGGACGTAACGGACGTGTATCTGACTCTGTACGAAAGTAATAATAATCGTACCCGTACGTGATCGTTGCGGCCTCATCAATTCGCCGAAATCGCAACGTGAAACCCCAACCCAAACCGTTCGTTTCTGACCACACGCAGAGTAAACTCACTAATTTTTGAGAATTTAAAAACCATCGAGACATGTCGCAATAAGTGCTTAGAAACCTCGCGAGTTCTCGCGCGACGCTAAAATCCGCAAAATTTAAATTAAAAAAATCCAATCAATAATTTGCGATCGAGGAAAATGAGAAGTTACGAGATGTAATCGATGTGGAGGAATCGTTGAGTCTTTTAAATTCTCCAAATAGTGAACTTTATACATCCTGGAATGATTACGAAGCCCACAGTCTGCGATCGGATGTATAAACATGCGCTACTAGCTCGCGCGAGCGTATTAATTAAACACTGATATTGTATCGGGATCGTATACACTCGCGGTACGAAGGCGCGGAGAGAGGAGGAAAGGCCTCTTATCTCGTCGAGAGAAAACGGCACGTGGTCCGACGAGAAGCGTACCACGTGATCAAATAGGAATTTACGTGAAGATTTGTCCGAGCAGCGAGAAATTTATAACCGAACTCCCAATACATACGATAAAATGAATATTATCTCGGAATTATCATATTAATAGTAACGCTAAGAATGTATTTTGATTGGGAATATTAATTATATTGATTTTGACAATTAGGTATTCAATAAATCATTAACATCGGTTATTAATCAATCTCAAGCCATTTCGTATCGTATTTGTCCTTAAAAACCAATATTTCTCATGGCAAAAAATGTTTTTTCATGTTTACCCGGTATTCATCGTACGGAAAGATAAAAATCAAATTTTTCGGCGAATTCTTCGCCGCTGACTCGCTCATTAATTCATCACCGTTTACGGCAGCTGAACAAACGAAATTTCTTATATTTACGAATGTTGGAGGTGTCATCACGTTTCTTAGTAATACATCGGATCATGAATTATGATTGTAATGTTCCCTCAGTGACATCATCGATAAAATCGATTATCGTACGTAGGGAATAAATTATTTGCCCGCGAATGAAATTACAATAATAATTAAAAAATCAATTAATTAAACATGCGCCATCCATTTCGAAGGATTTTACGTTTCCAAGAATTTTTCCAAACGACCAAAAAAAAAAGGAGCGATAATCGTTCGATCGATTGAAATTGCAGCTCACGATATATTCTTTAAAGGACCTTTTTATTTTCAACAATACCCTTAAGAAAAGATCCCACGGATAAATGGAACTTGATATTCGGTATGAAATTCTTCGAATACTCGAAAAAAGGGAGAGCCAACAGGAAGGAACGAAGAGTTTCCTGTCTGGTTGCTTTGGTTATTATGCACCGAGAGAGAAACTCCGTGGCGTACGGGCCAGAACGACGTTGTGAGCAACGAAAACGAGTATGTGAAAACGCGTCTCAGATTTCGCGTTTCAAAGGAAGTGGCCTGGACGCGCCTCCTCTCGCCACTGCCTCGTCGTTTCAGATCCTTGTTCGAAGACTCGTTTTCGAAAGGAAAGAAAACAAGAAAACCTCCAAGTTTTATAGCCACTTTGTGTATATGCTTAATAAAAGAATATCGAAATGCGATTCGTTAATTAAACGGATTGTTTTTCATTCCATTTTTCATACTAAATATTTCTAAATCTTGTTCCATTTTTATCTTTCGTCCCCACATAAAAAAAAAGCGAAACCAAGTGCGTTGAGCAAAAGGAAAACACTCGCGAGACATGACAACAGAAAAGACGTCGATGAGGTTAATTGCTGAAGATTTATTGAGGATCGAGAGTCACGGATCAAACTTTGAAAAATGTCGATGGAAATATGTCATCGTCGAATTTAGCATTTATCTGTTAAAGGCATATTGCAAATCTGTCGTTATCATTTTTTTCCTTGCTCGATAAGAAACGTTGTTGTGAAAATCTAGAATCAATTGATTTTATTCACTGCATCGAACTTTACATACACACAACTATGTTGGAAAATTGAATTCGACTCTAGTACGAAACAGCAGTACCTTAAAATATATTTAACGAGAGAAAAATTCTTGGCAGGCGACATTTCTAGCATTGACGATTGATATAATAAGAAAAAATAAAAAATAAATTCAAAACTGGATCACGATACGAGCTGTCGATCATTTCTCGAATCATCTCAAACAATTTATCGTCTGCATTACGTGTGGTTGACGTTAATGCAGCTGCGTTCGCTAAATCTCTTTGCTCGTTTATCTGTAGGTTAGCAATTCATTATATTGGCGATAAAGCTTCGAGAATTATTATATCTCCAAACGTATTATATCCGTTTCGATAACGCTCGATAGTTTGCTGATGCAATTGAGGGCTGTTGTTCGCTATAAATAAAAAAATATCACTTGCCAACTCTCAACTACTCAGAAAAATGAGGAAGAGACGAGAAACTTTATACCTGATTGAAAATTTGTTGTGGATGAATGGAAATTGTTGATGAAAACAAATTTTTGTTGAAAATTTCTTATTAAACATTTTGATGAAATAAATTTGAAAAATTGTCATTGAGCGAATAAATAAACGTTTATTTAAACGAATAAAAATAATAATATAGAAATGCGTGGCAGGTTTTTCGCGAGAGAGTGAGAAATATGGCGAGCACGAATTTCATCGAGATGTAAAAAAAAAACGAACGGTTTCCGGTCGCGGTTGCAAAATGTGGAGGCGAACGTCATTCGGCCTCCAAATTAAGCGTCAGGTGTCCGTGTTCCCGCGTCTGCAGAACTCGTCCAGACGTTCTTCTATCGAAAACGACGAGCAACGAATATTGGCAAAGTCCCAGGTCAAATTGTCATTTTTGAGTTCAATACTCGGTTGGGTGACCGTTACGATGCCAAATGAATGGCTGACAGAACTTTTTGCCAATTTTCTTGCGAAGCGGATTCACTTTTAACTGAAAAAAAGAAAAAAATTCCTGGAGCTATTGGGAAAATGGGTGAAATAAAATTTTTGAACAAAAATTCACGAACGTCGGCTTCCCTGTCTTCAAGGAATCCCACAGAGAGAGATAAATATAAGTTTCTTCTCACAAATATTCAAAACAGCCTGTCACTGTTACTGTCGCGGTTTCTGGCGAGAATTTGCGTTTTCTGTGCTGTGAAAGGGTCTGCGTGTCGGACGTGAGCCGGAAATGAGTAAAAGCAGACTTTCGTATGAATGAGTATGTGCATGTACGAAGGAGAGCGAATAAGTGACAAGAATTGCGACAGCACCTTTCTCGTTTTCCCAGGCATATGTTCAACGTGAAAACGATCCGTTCTTCATCCTGGCCACTTCATTTTTCCCCCAATCGTTCAATTTTTTCAATATACCAAAATATGATTGCGCAATTTCGAATCGTAAATTGAATTGTCGACATGTATTTGGATTTAACAAAAGAAAAATTATTTATTTAAAAATACGAAAAAAATGAACAAAACATGAAAAAATCTTTGAATTTTTAGATTTCATCTACTGGAGATAAGAGGGCCCCCAAAGCGTACCTTTAATTCGGGCCTCGTTTATTTTTGTTTCTTATTTCGAGGCCCTCGTGCCAATGGGGATTCCGGAGGGAATAAAGCATGAAACGAGACGCGAGAGATATATATATTCGCGGTATATAACCGGTGCTGGTTATATACTGTAGGTTGTGATATTCTGCAGGCTGTATCGCTCAGGTCTGATGGGAATTATCCGGATGCAGCTGCGACCCAGTCCTCTGCAGTATCACTCCATTTATTTCTGATGCTTCGATGATTTCTTTCGATTCGTAAAAATATATTTGTATCCATTTGCCACTAACGAAAAATGATTTATTTTCCGTTTTTGACTCTTTCATTCGTTTTTTTGTTCAATTTGGAAAGCAGCAATGAATGATTTCCAGAAAATCGATATTATTGAAAAAAAAGGAAACATTTATGGCAAAATACATTTTTCTATGTTTCCCGCAAGGGTTTTCCTCCCAGAAGAAATTTATCGAGCCCCATAACGTTTTCTATCGACGAATTCGAATGAAAAAATTTTTACGAGTTAAAAATGTTCATTCCGAGTATTAGGAAAAAAATCTAATAGAATAACGACAAAAAAATAGAAGAAAAAAATTCAAGCCTCGACGAGCGATAACGAGGGTGAAAAAAATAGTGCGGAGGGTTGTTTCGTAATGTGGCGTGTATTGGTGTGAAATTGAGGGAAAATCACAAGAGTGGGATCGTTCGTGTGTATGGTAAAAAAATATATTAGTCGGGACGTCGAGTTACTTTGGGAAATGCCGAAATGCATGAAGGCTGCTTAAAAAGGGGCGAGGGGGTGAAAAAAAATGAAAAGAGGGGGATATTGGAACGTCGCGTTCCGCACTGGCACGCTTTTCAATTTCTGACATTTATACCGGTCGTTTCGCGCCATCACTTTCGAAAACGACACAACGTTGAATGCCATTTCTTTCGGGAAGAATCAGGGAGTTGTGCTTGCGCGTGAAATCGAAAATTTCGAGGGGTCCAGCTGGCAGGAATAAACAGCCCGCGAAATAATCGAATCGACGTTTTCTTCTTCATTCGCTCCTTCGAATATTCTCGTTCATTAATGATAACCTTGTAAAGCATCTCGAGCAACCGCCAAGTATACGAAAACGTATGCGTGGACAAGATCCGGTCGATAACTTTTTTTCCAAAATATTTTTAAATATTTTTTGACTAATTTTTTGACTTCAAGCCAAATTGCCCCAGGCTCACGTGATCCTGCATTAAAAAACGAAAAGAATGAGACCAGGTTGAACTCTTTTCGTCAAATTTTACCGGAGATATGAATTTTTCAAAATTGAGGTCGTTTATGACCTCAGGTTACCGGAATAGGTGAAAAAAAAAGAATCGTTCTGCACTTTTCTATAGTTTTAGTTCTTTTCAATCTGTTTAGACAGTTCCTTTTCATTCCGATTGGCTTTAATTCATGAGCGTTTGTTTGCATCCGGATTGAAAGCGGATTACATTTTGGTGGAATGAAATTTGTACGAATCCAATTTAATCTTTCATTTCGATAACGAGCAACGATCGAAATATTGGCTTGGGATTGCAGCTCCGACGTATATTTTCATTGTAGCTTTTCCTATTATAATCTGGATGTAGGTGGGTCATGAATCATCGAAAATTCGAGCTCTCCTGCGTGTGTATCTATTATTGATGTTGGTCGATGTAGTTGGAGCTATTATTCACTATGCTGGCGTTTCCATCGACGAATATTCACGTCAAAGAGTTGATATATCGATAGTTTGGTGGACCACGTGATCAGCAATATAGCTACCACGGATTATGGTCCATGTATGTCAAAAGGTGTGATCTGTAAGCCCCTCGAGACACCAGACCCTTGCCTACCTCCCTCTCCCTCGCTTTCCCTATTTTGTTTGTCCGCTGCGCTTGATGACATTCTGGAGAGATGAATTGATCGAAATTCCGGACCCTCCCACTTTTCGGTGCACCGCGCGCGCGGTAGACCTCGAGGACTTATTAATCGTACAGCCGTAACTCATAATCCAAGTGAAAAAAAATAACATCTCAGTTTTTCGTCAACATATCTACGCCATTTTGGTGCCAACACGGAAAAGGGCCTAAATCTTTTCCAAAAGCCTTTTCAAACTTCAAAAGTCCCTAAAGCCTCCCCTGCTTAATCCCTTAATATTAATGGGCCACTAGCAGGATTACCAAGCAAGAGAGAGAGAGAGGGAAAGAGAGTCTCCTCGCTCGAGGAGGTCGTCGAGTAGGTAGACATAGGCAAGGTCATTAGGACTTAAATAGTCAGGTGGAATTTTCACCTTGCACTTGTTGTGTCTATCAAAAATCTCACAGACTCGAGTCCAACAATAATCCGTGAAAAAAAATATGGAGCTCTAGCAATTGTTATGAAAATTGGCAGTGAATCGAATATTGAAATGCTGTCCAATCCATCGCGTCCACAGAGACCCCAGCGTGTTTGCATTGATGTTTAATAATCATCAAACATCTCATCAACGGTTCGTCAGAGAGAAAAACGGCTAAAGACTTTTTTCTCGATAACGTCACGATCAACGTGGTTTCCGACCTCAGTGCTTTTCTTTATTATGCCCTATGAGGCCCAGGAAGGTTCCAAGTGATGTTTCCAACGTTCGAGATCCAGGCGTTTCCTCGGGGATCCTAAGAAATCCGTGAATCTACCTCCAAGGTATTCGTGCTTCGCCAGCTGTTCTGATTCCAGTGAGAGATCGGCCCTAGGACCCAACGCGCCTTTGGGGTTCAGTCAGACAGGAATATAGCACGTGTGGCAAGAAAATGTTCTACGACTCGAATCGAGACAGGAACACAATGCATTTTGTGAACGCCTATCATAATTTAGAGTCAGGGATGATGGTAAACGGAGCCCTTCCACATTTCGATGATTGAGGGCCTGACTCGTGCGCCCTCTGAACTCTGATTTCTCTAACGTTTTAATTATCACCTTATTTTATGAGGAACGACGAAATATTGCAACGAATTTACCAATTTGGTTATCTCGAACTAAAATAATACACGAATGGAAAATTCATTTCTGTAAATTCCGACAATTGGACTATATCGATTTATACGTGGGATGACATTTTTTTCGGTCAGTTGTCGTTGACCGTAAATCACAGTAAGTTCTCCGTTATCCGATATCCCATCGGAGCCACAGCTCGCAAGCGATCTGTTGTGAATCAGGCTTCGAGCCACTCGAGATATCTCTCTCTCTCTCTCTCTCTCTCGTCCGCCCGCACTCTCTTTCTGGCGTGGACTAGGCTCGAGTGTATCGGAAGAAGAGAGTGTTTGCCTCTCGTAGGTGGAGAAGAGCTCCGTGTGTGAGAGGCCAGCGTGCTCAGTTTGCTCGGAGCAGTAAACTTGGCATATGGCGCGCATGGCGAAACAGGACCTCTGCCAGGACGTTATTCACAAGCAGCACGCACACAAACTGTTTCACCGTTCCAAATAGACGGAAAGTCTTACACACCGATGTACCGGGTGTCTCGTTTGCGTCCCAGTAAAATTGTAACGAGCTTGAATCTCTAAAAAAATAAAAATCGATTCGTGACGTTGAATTTAAATTGGTTTTGCCTTGCGACAGTTTTGCGACGATAGAATCAAAACTTCGCGGTGTAGACGACCATCTTTGTGATAGTTTTGCATCCGAGATTGAGAGCTATTCAAAACACTATAATTAAGCACTTTTTAATTGAGTAATTCTTGAGTAATGAGTCTACGAAATGGTTGCTATTACCACCAAAGTACTGAATCAAAAAATACTTAATTGTAGCGTTTTGGAAAGCTCTCGAAGTGAGCTGCGAGAATGTACCATAAAAATTGATGCTTACCGTGGAAATTTCACATTCAACTCTCTCGGATCGGGTTCAGGCTCGAAACCGAAGAACTTTTGGTTTCAAAGACAATTCGCGACAACGCTTATCTTTTGAGATAAGAAATGGTGCTGGGACACCTTGTATATGCGAGGACGAATCGGCTTGCACAAGAGCCAAGAAATCGAGCCCTCACCACCAAAACAACTGCGAGACCGTGTAATTATGGGTTTGGAAAATGAAGGAAGCGAGAGAACCTTTCGTGGAGAGGATATCGAGGCGCGTTCGTGTACCAACCGGCCTCGATCCTTTACCTTTTTTTCTCCATATACAGTCGAATATCTCTCGTGACTAGGTCCAATCACGAAAATTTCATTATCACGAATTTCAACAACAACTTTTACGAAAGAATGCGAAAAATTATGACGGACTCGAGGATTGAAACTGTAATTTGTCGGAGGTAGCATTTTTACTAGTCCGCGAGGGTAGCATTTTTCAGTTATTCGAAGTTTGACTGTATAGAGCACGAGCTCATTCGTTGCTCTCTTACGAGAACTCCATATTAAAAAGATCCTATTCCACGAACGCATAATCATAGATCGATTATTCCAGGGCCTCGTTGGCTCTTCAACGACTATTTCCAATGAGCAATTATCGATAAAGATTCCCTTCCATATCGATAAATCATCGATATTGTTCAACTAATCTATATATGTGTGTGCGTGTAGAAAATATAATGTGGTCACTCGGCTATGAGGTTCCAGCAGTGAGCATTTCTTCGTCTCCTCTTCCTCTCTTTCTTCCTTTCTTTCTTCCTTCCCTTCCAGCCAGAAAGGTGTCGATGTTTAAGTGGCTGAATGGGTCACACGAAGGGCAAAACATTTGCGGGAAAAGAAGATATACTGGCCCTCCCTGCTCCTTTTTTTCTTCTCGTACAATATGCTTCGTTGGAGAAAACAGATAAATTCACAATTCTCAATAGACCGGAAATGAATGAGTGCGATCGAATGTGCCTGGCGTTGATAGTGGGACAATGGAAATGAAGTCAGTTTGGGGTATGTCGTCGTGACTGGGAAAATCAAGGTCCAGTGTTAAGGGATAGAGAGCGAGAGGGGGGGTTGAAACATTTCACGGTTCTAATAGCCGGGAATCAAGATGTGGTGAAGGGTCTCTCTCGCGCGCTGCCTCTTTGCTGACCATACATTGCGTTTGGTGTCCCATGTCACGCTTTCGAATTTATGCGTTTTCATGAAATTTCATCGACGATCGTTGCTACTTTGTACCTCCGGGAAAAAAGGGAAAAAGATGAGGTCCATGACTGCATAAGAAACGCGCGTGTGGACAAAGTGATGCGAAGCTGTTTCAGTTTTCCACACACACAATTCGAGATTCAGCTTTTGTGTTGCTCGCCTGAGAGCGAGGATCGTTGGCCTCTGAAAAATCGCTGATGAACAATCTGCGATTCAAAGAATATACAGGGTGACCCGCTCAATATTTAACGAGCTGTTATCCCGAAGAATACGAGTCATAGGAAAAAAAGTTTCAAACAAAAGTCATTCGGTACTAAGAGCCAAAGAAGATGCCTGGCTTCGATCGACCTTGGAAATAATTAGGAAGCTCAAATGAAGGTCATTAGAGATTTTTGATGGGGAACCTATTTTTTTTGTTGCATATTCCTCCGAGTCGAGCAGAGAGCTTTCCAAAACACTATAACTAAATTGTTTTTGATTCAGTAGTTTCCGAGATACAGAGCTCCCACCGAGGCTCCCACGGTGCCCCATGAAAATATCGGCCATCCTCTCCGATAGTTCGATGTGGTCACCCTGTACATATGCAATGGTTGTTTTCTTTGGCCCTTCCAAGGGCTCTAATACGTGTATCGCCCGGTACGAATAAAGAAAGTAAAATCGACCCCACACTGCGGGATGTCACGACTATTTTACTTTCTTTCCTTTATTTACTTTTCCCGTGCTTTCCCCGTGCTGTGATTTGTAGTTTTTGCGGGAAATCGCCTTCAATCGCCGTCCCATATTCGTACAATGCGAAATATAGTGTACGTCAACAAATACCAGAAACACAAATTTCATGAAAATAAATATACGAATATAGATTTATTAGAGCTTATAAAACGAATAAAAATCATTCACATCTAATAAATTATCGAAATGTTTGGCAAAGGCGATAAAACACACACATAAATAATTCACAAAAAAAAATGCAATAAAATAACGGGAAATTGCGTTTGAGGATACGAACGAAAAATAGTTCAGACGTGCGCTGAATATGAAGAAAAAAAATTTGGAATAAAAAACGCATCAAATTTCAAATTGACAGTTTTTCCGGGACGTTGAAAACCGTCGGGCTTAGAAATACGAGATCGCATTAAAAATATCCGATCCTCGTAAAGAGTCGTTATGACACGAGGTTGAAAGGGAAAACGCATTCGCCAACAAAGTCCCTATTCACTTTTCGTTTATTCGTTTCATACGAGTATCTGAAAGCCCAAGGAAGGGAAGATCGTTAAAATTTTATTTTTCAAATTTTCTCGAGCCGAATATATTTTCACTACATAAACTCTATTGAAGGCAAAACCGATTTTTGTAAACGTTTATGCGTGACGTATTCCCTCTTCACCACCGAATGTCCCCGCGGTGCCCCCGGACGACGGACCCGTGAGCTCACAGTTTCTACACCGTGTCTCGAATGACGAACGTAAAACTTACGATTCCAAAGACTTTCTAAAATACTCTGTGCTGCACTGACACTATTTTGGGGATTATTCAAAAAAACGTTCAGTCGAACGTATCGAACGAAATATCCATCGTTTTCAACCAAATTTTCTTTTCGCTGCGAGTCTCAGAGAAAAACTCACAGGGGAAAGCTAAAGAGGTTTTAAAAATGTAATTTCTTTTCCGATTTCCAGGACATCCTGTATAAGGATTCAACGCCTTTAAATTTTCACAGACACGTGAGAATTGCCCTAGTGGAATTTAATATGCCACTCTGTCATCATACGTTCGGTCACTGTCGCATTTCCCGAATGCACACGCGCGCTTCAGGGGCGACCTCAACTGGGTCCTGCGATGGTTACGCGGGGTTGGTGTTTATTTTTCCGTCGATCGCGTCGCGATCTTTCATTCTGCTTGCCTCCCCCCGTTCCTTTTTCTTTGACTACGTCAGAAAATGCTAACCCCTCGTCGTTTTATGGTGTAACGTGTATTTATGTTTTACAGTCCTCGTATAAGATATTTTCCTTTTGAATTTTCACAGCTAGGGCACTGTGTGTGTGCAGGTATAAGGGGATTCGCTGTTTTTGTTCGTGATCCAACGTACTGACACGTTTTAATAGCAAAATAGGATGGATAAAAAAAAACGCCAAAGCCAACGGTATCTAAGTATAACCGGTATTGAAAAATCGTGCCCCCCGCCCTTCCCCCCTCGTTTTCCGTACCCTACTTCCGTCACGTCACGTCCTTTGTCCTGAACGTCCTTATATCCGTGTCGAATGGCCCAGGGAGGTGAAAAAAAAATCGTAATAATATTTTTCCTACACGATCGCACGTCCAAGTATTTTTCATGTTATATGGGTTTATATGCATTGTCGTGATACAAGGAAAACTCCCCTTTCTTCGATCTCATCTCTCCCTTTCCCTCTCCTCCTCCTTTCTTTCTTTATTTCTTTTCTTTTTACCGAACCTCTCTGCCGTACGTGTCAAATTATTTAACGCAAACGACCCTATAAATATAGTTGACGATCTTCGAGGACAATGCACTTTTTCATCGTCATCTGTCAGCTGGCAATATGGAGGCTTGGAAAAATACGAGATTACTGCGATCGCGCCCCCGTTCTCGGATCGCAACTACATTTTTAGGATGTAAATCTTTTGGGCGATAGCAAAAACGTTTCGACTTACCCCTTTTTCTTGTCTCCACAATGCATTCTCATTTATTTTTCAATTTTTTTTAAGTACAACGTCTCGTTGCAAAAAATAATCAAAGCCACGAGACACACATCAGGTTCGTGGCTTCGGTGCAATAATTTTAGCAGATCGTCGAGTGCTTCCTCGTATCACGCTTATCGGCTTTCAGCACCAGCTTCCTTCTATTTTTTTTCCCATTTTTGTTTATCTATTCTCGCGAAACGCAACGAGATAAAAGCTCGCGCACGATGCACATTTGGATCAAGCACAGCAGCACACTTTTGACCATTCATAATGTATTAACCGCTGATAGACGAACGTCTGTGAATTTTTTTTCTTTTCGTTTGTTTGTTTTTTCGTTTTTTTATGCGTTATAGCCCAATAATCCCGCGGGGGTCGAGAACCTTTATTTCTCGCGCGTTGCGATAAACTCGCCGCGGCTTATTGATAAGAAGCGCGCGCTCTCTCTCTCTCTCTCTCTATCTCCCTGCGACTACGCAACACTCGGTCGTTAAATTACACTGTATACATAAAAATTAGTAAATAATTATGAAGAATATTGCAAAAATTCTTATCAGTTGGAAAAAAAAAATATCAACACGTGATTGAAAAATACAAACAAGACAGTGCGATTGGGAACAAAAATGTTTCACACCATGGACACAAGAATTTCAGTAAATATCGATGATTACCCGTGAGGCAACCATCATCGAGCCCAAAGGAAAAAAAAATATTTAATTGAATTTTCGAAAAAAAAAACGCATAAACGGTTTACGGGAAAAAAAAAATTGAAAGCTGCATCCGAACGTAAAAATGATGGGATTGGTGAATATCAATAAAAAAAATCGTTAAGATTGACAGCAAATTGTTCGGAACAATATCGTCAAATGATACTCGATGTAGAAAAAAAATCGAAAAAAAAATGAGATTTTGAAAAATGAGCGTGATTCGACGATTGGGAAAAAGTTGTGAATTGCATTGGAATATGGAAATGAGGATTTTCATTCTCACCGGAGGCGAGCTCGCGATGGTAAACAGCAAAGTAACTTCTATCGGAATTTTTATTCCTTTGGAATATGAAGCGGGGGTTCACGACCTCGATAAAATATTGATCGATGATCTAACTACGAAGTATTTGCTGTAAATTCACGTATGAAAATCCAACTGAATACTCGGAATCGAAAGAGAACATTATCGCTGTACTGTCCGAGATTAGAGAAATAATTGGATTTTACAGATATATGTATATAGGACGGTGCGATGTTCGAACAAACAGGCAAATTGTATCGATCAATGTCATTCTAATCACGACAGTATTTTTGTCGACTTGAATAATATGTCGGCACAATATTTCTTTCGATAATTGTTCGAATTAACTGAAACGTGACGTGCCAACGATTTTTTCATTCATTTTATTCGAAACGCTATCATTTCTAATAAAAACATGAAAATTAAGGAAATTATCGCGAATTTTAACGAATCGGTATAATTTCAGATTGCACTCAGGTGCAGTTTCATTTTCTGCAAATCTTTCAAATCTCAACGAGGAAAATCAAGCAGCAAATGTTTGTCAATTTTTTTTTTTAAATTAGTTTTCGATTGCGAGAAATGAGAAAAAAAATGGAGGAGAAATGATTGAACAAATTCCAAATGGTAACCTTGATCGAGAAGCGCTGCCACGAGAACTGCTGGGAGTGAGTCTCCTTGATCTTCGCTGTTGGCGAACGGTTGGTACGATTAAGTCGTACAGGTATTTGCGCGAGAAAGAAAATAAGGAAAGAGGAAAGAATTGCGGCGTACAGAAGTCAGGAGAGAATGGTGGATGGAAAAGAAAGAATAAGAAAAGAGATACAGATTACGAGCGTCACGGACGACGGGTGCACCCGCATTTTCCACGTACGTACTTCTCGACATTGCTCACGTGATCCGGTGTCCGTTGGTTAAGCGCACGGACGCGCGCGCGAGCCTTGTCGCATGAGGGCTGATATGTTCAAGGTCAAGGACGCACTTGTCGTTGTTGCTGGCGCGCAGCGTGAATTACGTGCGATACATACTCGAGCGAGTCACTAACTTTGACAAAGCTTTTTCTTTCTCATGCGAGCGAGAGACGATTCGAATCCCGGCTAGCAACTGATAGGCGATGTTTCAAGGTCGTCCAACGATTCAAGGTCAATACGTACTAAACTCTAATCAGGGATACTGAAATATCAAGAGAAGAGAACAAAAGTGTTGACTATTTGATTATAATTGAGCCGGGGCCACTTTTTATTCGCTTGCTTAGATAACTAATCAGTATTTCGATTCCCATATTCGTTGGCCCCGAAAATTACGTGCCCGCTGCACGTCCAGACTCACCTCGCCTCGTATATTGCATTTAGATAAGTTTAAGTGCCAACGAGCATACCTGAATCGATGAGCACGTGTATACGTGCAACTTCTTAGAAATACCTTTCGAAACTGCGTGGGATTGGTAGCTCAGAGAATTCTGAAGAGAAAAGTCTTTGGCCGTATTTTTCTGAGATGCGTCGTTGACGAGATGAACGCATTTTTAGTTGCAGCCAATCGGCTGTAGCGTGAGAGGCGGAGCAAGCGTCTCCCACTCCGAGCGTGGCCTCTAGAGCACGAGCGATTGGCGCTTGTTTGATCGTTAATATCTCAGCAACGGTTCATCGCACAGGAAAATGGTTGAGAACCTTTCTTGTTGCAATTGTCGAATCTTGATGTTGCACGCGGTCCGGCAGACGTCACGACGTTAATTAGCATTATAATTAAGCAAATTGGTCTCGAACCGGTATTTTGTGAATAACTCCGTAAAGAAAGGATCATAACGGAGCAGCCTGCACTCTGATGAGGGTATCCTCGTAACTTTTTGCCTCACCGATGCAAACTTGAGAAAATTTGAAAACTCGTCAGTCTCCTTGAAACGTGGTGGTATATATTATGACCTTTTATTAATTAAGGAGAAAGGTGTGCACAGGAAAGATGTAAGCTGACGATCGTTGTAAATATTGCTGTTACTCTTGCGAGCTAGTAGTCTCTAAGCGGGTAGAATAATTTCCATAATCCTCGAGACAGCATCGAGAGCACGGTGCACTTATACATGCACGCGCGAACAGAATGAAACAGCATTTACGATGTCGAAACATTTTCATCGGTACACGAATGTCAGAGGTGTAAAAACTTTAAGGGGCTTATCAAGGATTGACCTAAAAAGTGTAATACTATGCGCCGAGACGAAATTGAAATGGCGAAATCGTGTCAAGATGGCGTCTGGAGGTCTCTCGAGGGTGTTTTTGAAAATCCTCGAGCAACTAGCTCCAGGGAACGTTGGAGACATTCCCCGACGAGGAATCTCTGATCTCGGGAGCTTCTTCCGGTAGCCCAGCGGCATCAAGTGGTCGCTCGAGCTCCAAAGTCTCTCCAGCGCTACGATTGGCTCTGAAAATATAACCAGCTGGGATTTCGCCAGCTCCCAAGTTTTTCAACGAGCACCCCAGCAGTACCAACGACTGCTCGTCGTAACTTAGCTTAATGGGCAATCTCCGAGCACCGGAGCTTTGCGAGGACCACCAGCGCCAAAATGCATCAGCAGGTCGAAAGTTGCGCTAATCGGGATCGCCAGACAAAACTTATCGCGAATAGCTGCAAGCGGCCAACAATGCCAGCTCCCAGAGTCGAGTGAATCGTCGCGCAGCGATAGACTAGCGGAAGAATGAGTGCGTTAGTACAACAGAACAGTTAGAGCACAGTAGTATATTTACTACGCGAGAACTCGGAAGTTCTTAGTGGGGTAAAGCCGTAATATATAGCATAAGCCAGCAGCTTACAATCGTAGCGAGCACGCGAGCACCGTAACTATACGCGCAGCGAGCAGCTCTCGTAGACTCATAGATAAGTGTACGCGGTTGGCTATAGATATTGGTTACTGAAGAAAGAGCGAGGGAGAGAGAGAGATGGAGCGTGAGTGTGCGGCAATGGCAGGAGAGAGAAAGAGAGAGCGAGAGAGAGAGAGAGGATGCTAGTAACTGTGGCGTCGCTTAGTCTAGCCGACTCGCGAACCAAAGTGACGCAATTCGCTTCGCCAACAGGCGCGCTATGTATACCGTCTACGCTACGCGCGTTGCAAATAATTCATTGCGCGCGTGCGATCGCGCGAGCGGCAACACTAACCAATAGTAGCGATGGGAATAAACCTCCACCGAATATCGATCCCCGATCACCCACTTCCATCAATCCATCAACCTCTTGACTAACAAATACATTTCCTTCTAAACTTCTCATCATTACTTATTCATTATCATCGTCAACGTTATCGATTGACACGATCGAATTTTTGTCAGTGCCGTAGATCGATCATTTCAAATGGCTCATTGTTTATGACTTCGGGGCAACTCCAATGTTTACTTTCATTAACGTTATTAATCAGAGCAGTAATAATAATCCATCGGAATAATCGTAATTCGCTAATTGATCGGATCGCTGCTTCATTACTTTGCTACTTTCTCGTAATTACTGCTACGACGCTCGACCGTTTTGTCAGAGAGCTCCCATAACAACCTCATAGTCGTGGTAGCATTGCATGGGAATCAATAAAAAAAAATCGGAGGAAAATTACATCGAGGTTTATTATACGAAAAAAAAAACGAAAAAATAAATTTTTTTATTGTTCCAAGAAATTTGTATCGTGCTCATGCGGTTACGAAGCGTAATTAATTGTTAGAAAATGACGCTAATGACCACTGCTTTCGCTATTCTGTAAGTTTCATTATTTATTAGTTATTTGATTATTATTTATTGATTATAATATCAATGATTGTTGTTTTCACTGATCAATGGGATATTCCCATATATGGTCACGATGTTTTTCCTCGTGTTACATACATCGTGGGTGAACAGTTGGGAAACCGAGTCATCGCGAAGAACTGAGAATCGAAAATTGCGAAGAATCTCAATTGCGATTAAACTCAGCCCGCGGCAAGATTATAAGAAAAACGCGGCAGAAGGATCGATTATCTTGCGTCAGATGACAGGCCGAGAAACATAGCAGAGTAATTACAAGCTCGACTACATCAGCAGGATAGAGTTGAAACGTTATAGGTTCGAGAGGCTCGATTCTGTGTCCCATTCCATTGCATATAAATTACGTTATTTCCTCGAAAGCCAACGGAGACGATCTTGAAACAAGTTGCAGAAGAAATCGGATAAAATCTGCGACATTAGTCGCAGTCGATCGCCGCAAGGACGGATGACCCTTTTTTCTGGAAACTTCGGTAACGCGATAGATCACGAACCAGATATTATGTATTGTGGAAAATTTTCTATAAGCTACACTTTGACTGCGGAGATCGTGAGATCGCGTGATTCCAAAGACGAAAGGTTCCTTGCAATTTTTCACTTTGACGCGCCGTTGCTGAGATATTCTTCATTCAGCGGAAGCCAATCCGGAGCGATGAAAAGTTAAAGTGGGCGGGGCGAGCGCAGTTCAATTGATCTGGAGCCTGCCTCATTCGCTTCGCGCTCTCGTTCTGATTGCAATGAGAATGAATGATTTCCTCGGAAACGGCGGATCGTAGAAAAAAAAGGCTGAAGATGTTTCGCTCGGGAATTTGGTGAACTCTTCACCCCGCGACTCACGCGTATCAATTCTGTGCTGTATTGACGATGATTCGCAGCATATAAATCACGTAGCCGAGGATACGTGACTCGTTGCAGGTTTGCCGCGCGGAGTGATGCGTATTTTTTTATTTACGAGATCGTAAGAAGAAAAAAATGGAAGGCTGATGAAATCAGCGGAAGAAGGTAAACGCGGTTGAGCAGAATTGCCAACTCTGACGCAACGTCTTCGCGTGAAATCATATTCCATCGAGATTTTCTCGAATCCTCTCGAAATTTCATGAACTCCATTTTTTTTCGGTCCCGATCGTGGCATTGCACTTGTGGACGTAACCTTAAGGGGTCAACCCACGCGTGCCACGTCGCAGAGTGACAAGGCAGTTTGTTAGACAAGATGACTAATGATCGTGGCTTCGAGACAGAGTCGCCCGACCTGCTGTTGCCCGAGCCTTCGAATCCAGACCCTCGAGACCCCCTCGAGCCCATCAGGGCCCGTAGGCCCTTTAAACTTTAAACAACGTGGTCTCCTGGAGCTGGTACAGCCAGGGAACCAGTCACATCCAGGCGACTCCCTGAGCCTTTGAACTTCGAACCTCACAATATCAGCAACACCATAAAAAACGAAAAAAAAAAACTATTTCTCGCATGCTGGAACTTTACCGGTATCTCCGCTGCAGTTTTTTTTTTATTTTTCAAACATTTATCTATTTTTTTTTCTCTCTCGTAACAAGCCGCTCGCGCTATATAGGATTCTCGTTTCTAAGAAAAATTTACGATAACCGTGCGCTCGCGCTGGTGAACGCGAAAGCCTCGTAAAATATCGCGAAACGACAATATCGTGGGATAGAGAGAAAAAGAGCGAGAGAGAGAGAGAGAGAGGGAGCGGGAAGGAGGGCGAATGACTTTTCGATAATGACATCGCAGACAGCCTGTCTCTGTCGTCGTTGTGTTCAGAGCAGACCGTCTGTTGCGCAATCATTTTCAACGGGTCGTGTCGAGTGTTTGCGTTCATTATGTCTATATATACGTTTTCATGGATACTATTGTACAGATGTGTACGTAGGTGTATGTAGAGGCATGTATACATTAGTACTAGCTGACTCAGGCGAGTGAAACGCAGCGCGGGTGACCACTTTCGATACGAAAATGTACATAAAGCTGGTACATATATATAAATACTTAATATACTAATAATGCGAAATCTCGTGTACCATAATGTTGCACGTACATAAAAATAGGCAGTAAAAGGAGGTGAAAAATCTGTATCTAGACTTTCGCCATATAAAAGCTCGAGTGGCATCATTATTTCCAGGAAACTTAACATTATCGCAAATGAGTTTGAAAAATAATGTGCTCTCTTGACGAATGTTAAGCGATCATAACAATATTATACAATTGCAACATTTATAAGCAGTAACAAAAAAAATCATAAGAATAAAATGGGCGAACAGAAAAAAAAACGCTACAGATTTGTCATTTTTATTGGTTTGGATGACACATAAAAATACTTTATCTTGGGATATACATTTTATTTCCGTGTGAATAGGGAGCGGGGGGAGGTCTGTCGTTGCGAGAAACGAGGCCACGGAAATCGTTTTTCCCGGTAACGTTAAAATTGAGCGCAACGTGATCTTCGATCATCATCGCCATCCCAGAAATTCTCTTTTCTGGTGCAATAAATTCGTCGAATGGTCAAGAATCACGGGACACTAACTATACCGCGCCCGCGCGCGCGGTCAATGTTTTTCGAGATCTGTACAGAGTCTCGCAAAAGTTGTTTTTTCGGGAGCCTCAACTTTTCGAAATGTTCGCTCCATTCTGTTTCTCTGCCATGCGCTGTTCGCGAAATAATTAAATAACAAAGTGACCGCGCGACGAATCTGCACGGTTTTTTCTTCGACGATGCAAAATTTTGTTTCCTTCGGAATTTAAGGCTCAGTCGTTATTTTTTGATAAACTTTTGAAAGAGCCTGTAGAACCGTATAAACCATAAACTTCGATAATCCGGTGAGAGCAATTTTTATCGCGGTAAGCACCAATCGTAAGGACCAAGTAGTGATTGTAGTCGCGCCCTCTAGTGTCTTGAGCACGGTGTACTACTTATATATTTATTATCAGTACTGAGTCAGCTCGTCGAGTTACCCACAGGAGAGGTGCGGGGGAGGCCAGCAGCCCGGAGTACACGCCAGGCCCCCGCGACTTTCGCAATCCTTTGTCTTATTATTTTGTCGATTTTTATTACACCGGTTAAAGAACCTCGGCGAAGCAAGATTCAATCTGACGAAATCTGCTTGCAGTGGCACGAAAGCCTGTCTTTCTTGCTCTCCCGGGATAATTTTCAACTTTTATACCAGAGCCCGGCGAACGTTCGTGGCTTAACCTCATCCGAACGTTATCCGCGCATTAGAGTATACGAAAGAGCTGCGACTCAGCTTCCTGATTCCAATTTTTCCACAAAATTATCCGCTCCCCTCATTTTCTAAGCATTTTCAATTATTACCAGCAGCTATTCTTCTTTTTCCAAATGAATTCAAATGAATTCAAGTTCAAAGAGTGTCTCGCGAAGGTCTCCGCTCACCTCCACTTTGCTTGAATCATCGATACGCGGAACGTCAATTCCGACGAAGCTCGGACTTGGGCATCATGTAATTTTCATAATTGCTCTTTCATTAAACAATCATCGGGTAATTGCGAGACATTAGATAGATACGGAACCCTGGAATACACATTGGAGCCGAGCCTCCGTCGATGAGATCGAGTCATTTGCTAAAATTTCCGAACGTTTAGTAACAATAATAATAATGACGACAAAAGTGTCAAAATACGGAGAGGAATATAGAAAGAAATAGAACAAAAAAAAATAGGATTTTGGACAACGGGAAAATTAACCCTTGAACGGTAACATTATTTTTTTTTACCCATTCCGATATCCCCGGGTGATAAATGACCCCAATTTTGAAAAATTCATATCTCCGGTAAAATTTAACAAAAAGCGTCCAACTTGGTCTCATTCTTTTCGTTTTTTGATGCAGAATCACGTGAGCCTGGCGCAATTTTGCTTGGAGTCGAAAAATCAGTAAAAAATCCGGTAAAACGATAAAAAACGGGAGAACGAAGGGAGAAAGGGCGCGGGATTTAAATTCACGTGGGGTCCATTTGACCCCAGGTTACCGTTCTAGGGTTAGTAATGATTTTAACAATAATGATAGTAACGACGAGAAATAATGTTTATAAATTGAATAAGAATGAATAAAAGTTCTGTGCTCTCTCTGATAAGTTGGATTTGCTGGCCTCCCCCTGTTTGGTCACTGGATGGACAGCAAGATGGAATATTATCCCGTTATCTTGGACGAGTTCGTGGAAACAGCAACGAGAGCCCCGTGCAAGATCGTAATACGATTTTATTTTGCCTCCGCAGTCTCCCTGCTCCCGCTCTTTCCTTCTCTCTTTCCCTGCGCAGAGTCGATGATAAATCTACGAGGACTGTTGGCTGGCTTCGTTTGCATTTTGAATGACGCGAACACGCCTTTTCATCGCGTTGAACGCGCCAAGGGCGAGAGAGGAAAAGACGAAACAAAAATTAGGTCCCGGCTTCTTAAGTGCAGCGATAAATATCCGTATTGTGACTGTCGACGATATTAATTTGTGCTCGTGCAATTATTTCGCTGCGTCCAATCAACGCGCTTACAAAAATGCAATGCTGCGACGATCATACGAAAATTAATGAGTGCTCGATGGACGCTTCGTCGTGTTCTTTGCAGAATTTTTCTCGAGGCTCCAGTGGAATTTTCCCGCCATAATTCGTGTCATAATTTTCATTCGAGAAGGAAAACCCAACATTTCGTTGTTTAAAATCTGATTTCTTTGGCCCTCGCGTATTCGAAAAGTTCGTACTCCATTTAAAGCTCATTTTTTATCATCCTTTTTGCCATATGTCTCCAATTAATTTGTTACGGTACCCGCGGCATAATTCAACTCTCGTAACGATAAATCCAATCGCGTTGGCACAGAGAAGAGCAATAAATTTCCTATCCGAGTATCACTCTTTCCCCTCCCCTTGGCATCTCTTTTTCTTGCGTTTATTACGCACGATTATGTCTTGGCTGTGTACACCACGAAGAAAAGTATTATCGCGCGCGCATGATTTTCTCATTTCGCCAACTCCTTATACAGGGTGAGCGGAGCGAAGGTTTTCGTTTCTGTCTAAAGATTATTATTCCGTTAAAAACACTTAAACAATTATTTTTCTCCCATATTTTCAAGGTCATTCGAAGGTCAACTTTGAATTTTCGAACGGAGGTCGTTCGTTTTTTTTTCGTGTCACTGTCTCGCGAGCATTTTTCGAATGCGATCAAGTTTTTTGTTTGTTTGAGTTTCGCTGCTACCAGGATAATTTCGAATTCCAAATTTCGCAGTGCGTTTATATTTAATGGAGAATTCATTCATGCTTTTGGTTCAATACAAAATTTAAATATTGTCTGGTTAACCAAACCGAACGTAAAGAAAGAAAGAAAAAATGCAGCGCAGCCTCGCAATGAATTATTCAAAATCGTAGCTGAAGCATGCGAATAAAAAAACGTATGAGAAATAAAATAAAAAGTGGAAAAGTCGTTTATAGCTGCGAAAATGAATGCGGGATTTGAGTTTTTTTTAATTTCCTGTCGCGAGGACCCAAAAGCGAACTATATATCGCGTCGACATGGACGCGCGACCGTACCAATTAAAATATTCACGTCCGGACGAGAACTCGAGTTTGCAATGGCCGGAGACTGCAATTCTCTCGATGTGAGGTCATTCCGAGAAGTCTGTCTGTGAACCCGCGTGGATAAGCGAGAGACTTTTTTTTTCTTATAAATATATGTTGATATCAACCTCGAATGCCTGGGCTCACATGAAATTCATTCACGTGAAAACAAAATCGTTCAACTACAATTATCACGATTCATCAATTTATTCCATTTTTTTTCTCACTTTTTCATCTTACCATTTTTTTTCTCTTTTTTTTATTTTTTATTTTCGAAGTACATAAATCTGTAATTCGTAATAAAAACTCGCCTGTCTCCTCGTCTGTCTGCAAGTATGTTTGACTACTTAAACCCCAAAAACTGCTGACCGGGTTTCAATAAGTCTTTTACACACAAAAGCTTACAGTCCACAATAGGATTTAAGCTGTAAAAGCATTTCCAGATAATTTTTATTTCCTGGCGGCAGAAAAAAGGAGAAATGCATCGAAAGGATCGAAAAATCGATGTAAACTCAAAAAAAATCGTTTGACGAATCGAAATTCGTAGATTACTAAACGACGAAGAGGTGTGTTTTGCAAAGGATTCGAAAACCCATCGAAACGGTAATTTTTTGAAGAATTTCCATGCACCAACGCTTTGTTTATTAATTAGAAGCATTAAGCAGGAGGATTCTTGGAGTAGCTGGGTAATTAAGTCATGTTTGACGAATGTACCGGATGAAACGTACGATCTGAGAGTTTTTCCCAAACCTGGATGAATAAGAGAAGAAGAGGGGAAAAAAATGTATACGCACGAATCGTGATTAAATATTTGATAAGGAAATATTTTTCGTGGTACGTATGTGTGAGCTCGGCGATGTACAAACGGATTCACGCATCGCCCGTTTTCAACCTGAATTCGATTGTTTTTTTTTCTAATTTCTTTTTTTTTTTACTTTTTTTTTATCGTTCGAGTTAATCCGTTTTTCAACGTTCCGAGAATGTGACGGAATTTTTTTCATGCTTGCGTGTCGCAATTATTACGATTTGAGGAAGTTGCAAAGTTAGGAAACATCCCATCATAGATTATTTTCAAGTGTTTTCTCTCATGCAATTAGCATAATTTAAGGCGATCCCACGCTAATTCGTGAGACCGTCTCAAGATGATAATTTTTCCAAAATTTTTTACGACTACTGAGAACAAAAAACGCATTTTTTTTTCTTTCCAATTAACCGTTGATTGTTCTTTTTCGTTAATCGCAAAGATTAGATAACTTTTTTCCCATTTCCGTTAGTTTGCCAACAATGAAACGGCATTGACCCAAAAAAAAATATTCAATGACACACAAAAGTTTGGGCTCGAGATTTTTTGTTGTACAAATTTCTTCGCTCCTCAAAAATTAAATAAATTTTAGGCATTTTAATTGTTTATTGCCACATCGATGATTAGCTGTAGTTTCCACACTCAAATACGAGACTATCATTATTATCGTATCTTGCCTCGATGGATCCATTTATTTTCCCGTTATTACGCACCGCGGGCATCTGACTTTCAAGAAAATCAGATGGACTTGACGTTTTCAACGTTAAATTGATAACGAGCCTCCAGAATTGGCTGCGAATCTCTCAAATAAAACGAACACCCTCGAGCTAGACCCTCCAGCTGGAGAATCGCCGACAGTATTTCAAAGTCGTCGGAAAATGTTTGAACAGATCAAAATCCCTCGTCAATAGTCGAGGCAAACTTTTTACATCGTATTTTCCGGCTTTCTTCGCTCCGGAACGTCAAAAAGGAGAATGGTCCCAACGTCAAATAGACGTCAAAACGCAGACACGTTGCAGTGTCGAATGAAAAATATCACGAGTCTTAATACGACGTGAATGTGGCCACTCAATTTTTTCTTTTTCATCGTTTCTATGAGACTTTCGAGCGCTGTCTATAATTATCTTGGCTCCACTCAATAAAATATCCTGCACGCTGGTGGGTCCAAGATTTCACGGGTCTTAATGACCGATTAAAATTAGTATGTACGCGGATAAACATATGACTATATATCCTCGTCGATTTCGAGTTTGGAGATCATCTCATTTTTGCTTTTTCAATTCCGGTTTCGTGACGTTAATACGTTGGGGTATCACCGGGCGATGTCGTCGCATTGGCAAGATTTAAAAATCGAAAAGACAAAAAGGCGTTTAATTCAGAGAGGGATTAAAAATAGCCGATCGGCGAGAGCAAATTGAATTGAAATCGAGAAAGCAAAACTGCCTGCTCGCTCGGTCTTGGAGATTGTTTGTACTCGGAATGGTCACGTACGCGAACATACTACTTCCGGTGCAAGCGATATGCAACCTCTTGTATCGAGAATGCAAATGCGTCTCGCTCGCTTGCGGGCGGTCGATAAATGTGTTTGTACATGAATATATTATTTATATACATGTATAGCTGAGAATTCGAAGGTTGATGCTGAAGCCCTCCCTCGACCTCTTTCCCCCCCTTAATCTCTCGTATTTTCTTCGTGTTTTTTTTTTCTATGCTACTGCGAATTCAAAAGATCTGACGAACTTCTGACAAAACTATTTCAAGGATCTTTTCCTGATGTATAAGAGCTCTTTTCCGCTTGGCAAACATTTACATTGCTAATCGTTGCTCTGTTGTAAATTCCTCAGCCGGCACTCACTCCACCCGCCATTTTATTCTTAACCTAACTTCAGTTCGAAACGTTTGGTGCACTACGCAAGGCCAAACGATTTCTAGGCGATCGCGTGGCCCTGTTGAAGGTCACGAGGTTCGAAAGATCGGTAAAAATTCAACTGCGCATTTTCCACTGAAATGGAAATCGATTTTTTGTTCAACGTTGAAAAAACTCTGGTTCGTGAAAAAATTGGGTCGATGTGAGTCCCAATACAGGTCTCGGAGGGTTGAACCGAAAAACGTTAATTTCCTCCGTGTATTTTGTAAGTTTGAACTTTTCGTATTTCCCATCTGTCGGATTCGACGATTTCCAATAATTTTCATAGTTTAAGATGTCGAGGGAACGGGGCAATTGGGCCGGAACCGTATAGAGTTTTCGGAAAATCTAAATGAGCATTAGTGCGGGATCAACGTGGACTCCCGGAAGAATAGCATCCGGTACAGAGGCGCGGTGAGCTTCAGTGAGCAGCATTCCGGCGTACAGCCCGTAAATTAGCTCGCGAGTAGTCGACGCGTGTCCGCGGCTCGACGTGATACCAAATAAACGTGAAATTAATTTCAAGCAATTCTCCGATCCCGGGCGATCACAAGTGCCCGCGCGTAGTACAGAACAAAAAGAAGCGAAATGGCGGAGCAGGAGCAATTTGGGAAGCCAGTTAATAGCTCAACTTGAAACATCTTTGCTTTAACGACTTTGTGTCCATTGAAAAGGGCGAAGGAGCTACAGGGACGGTATGGGGGGAGATGGATGATGATGATAGCTCCGCTCCTGACGAAATGCGTCGTAACGCCCTAAAGGGAACTCCGCTACAGAACCATTTACGTACATATTTATATTTTTCGAAATTGTCCGGCTCGGAATGACACACACGCGCAGGAGAAAATCTCTCGTAGAACAAGCCAAATTATCATGAGAGTGTGCCTTCGCCCAGCCGTTCGAGAAAAAATTTGAGAAACTTGCTCGCGTACGAAAGAGGGCGTCGAAATGGATACAACGAAGAAGAAGAAGAAAAAAAGTAACGGAATTGAAGCAAATTAGGGTCTCGTTGTGTCAAATGAAATTTTTAGGTCAATGGGCCTATTAGCGACTGCTTATTACCCACGAAAATTCAATAACCCTTGGAAAACGAAGGTTTTCTATCCGATCAAGGTCTCGTGAGGCTGATGAAGCTACTATTTTCGTCGTAATCGAATTTCCCTTGGAAATGTGCAAAAACGTGTCTAGAATTTTATAAATAGTAAAAATTGGATTTTTTAGAAATGAAAATAATTTTTTTTGACTTTGAAAAATGGTTTTTCTGTGCAACATGTTTTGAAACGTTTGAATTTTACGATGCCAAGTTCCAACTTCTATTTCGGCATCTCGATAGTCGGAATTGAACGGTTGTGCGAACTCGCGAGTCGCTGCTGCTGCAGCAGGACCTTCCCATTTCCTGTGAATCTTTCGTGAGGCCCTTCAGCGAAGGTTGAAGGAAGAAAGAGCAGGAAAAAGGGAGAAAGAGGCGAAACGATGGAGGGTAAAGAGAAAGATTGGTTCAAGGGAGGGGAGGGGAAGAGGGACGGGAGCCAAGAACCGGTGTCGAGCCTCTATCCGGTTCGTGTCGAAGCTGTAGGCACACCCGCTACCTGCAAACGCCACACGCGCCCTACACAGACACACACTTGCGCTACGGGGCCCTTTAAATCCCTTAGCGAGGCGAGTCTCTTTCTCCCTCTTCCTCTTTCTCTCCCTTGACTGGACGCGTGTGGAGTTTGCTGCGGTTCGCACGGGACATTTAAACTTTAAAGGGACACATGCAGGGAGGCCAGACGAGAAAAAGCCGCGCGCATACGAAGGCTCTGCGCGGCACAACTTGCCTTGCAAGCTGATGCCCGAGTCAAATTCCCTTAACTATTGACGGCATACCGGTCATTCATTCAGCGCCATCTGGAGTTGGCCTTGGCTCGATTTTCTTCGAGGAAGCTCGCTGATCAGCGATCCCCAGCTGCATGGGGTTGATGAACGGATCCTCGCAGCATTCAAAGTCAAACATAATATGGAGATCCTCCGCGACGTTCAACATCAAAGCAGAACCTTGACCAATGTGGCAAAAACTTGAATCTCGATCGGAGCAACTTCGATCATGAGAAAATCTCGATTCCAGGCTCTTCAGGAATAACGCGTCATCCAAGTTTTCATTGGAACAAACTTGATTGAACTCATTCAACGGATGTTGAAAAAGATTCGGGGTCCCAGGATTTGATGGCTCAATGCGGACGAAGGAATCGTGGGATCGTGCCGGAAGCCAAAAATTGTCGCTCGAAAGTCTTCGGGTAAAAGCTGAATAGAGCCCAAGGCAAAAGGAAGGAGAAGCATTCGAATGAACTTCGCCAAGGTACCAATTTGTATCCCTCTTGTTGAATACACTTTGCGAATGTAGGACCAGGAAGTTCCCAGGAATATGGTAATCCCCATTGAAATTGTATCAGGAAGGTGGCCACTTCCGTTTGATGAGCGAAACGCATAATCAAACGTCGAATCCAAATGGAAAGGACGCATATTCGGTTGACACTATTCGTGAAATTGCTGGATCCCCGGAAAGACGTCGACGCGATTTGACGAGTAAAGGGGACGTTTTTTTTCCACGTTCGGTTCTTTAAACGCCTGGATTCTTTCGTTGGACCAAAGTCTTCGTGTCCAGAGTCCATATTTCGTTACCTTCGACCACACAAGCCCATCTTTTCGTGCCAGTTTCCATTCTAGACGACACATGCACATACAAGCAAATGTCGAATCCATTGACGATGGTCCAGCTGACCTTTAGGAATGGTACCTGCTGGTTCAAGTTCTACGAATACTCTCTCTTCTTTTTCCTTCTTTTGGCTTTGAATAGCACACGACGCGTAGGGCTTAAGGTACTATAGACGAAGAAAGGTTCGTCTGCCATGGGTGTCTGGCTCAATGGCAATTTTTAACTCACAATGAGCGGCTCGATTCGCCTGGCACAACAGCAGGTACGAAATCGTGACAATGGGTTTAAAGCCTGGACATCAAACGCGTAGGTTTTCTTGTTGAGGCTTCGCACATAGCAACGAGCAGGGAGACTGCCGAGATCTGCAGCTTCTTTTGCAAGTGTCCCTCGCGCATTTCCCCCCTCTCTCTCCGCTGTGACGTTTGATCCGTCGATCTGATAGCTCTGCGGCCTTTCTGATTCTCGATCCAGCTGAGGATTGAGCGCGTTGATGATAAAATGGAAAAGGACTTTCATTCTTCGGGAGTAATAGGCTTTTCCAGTTGGTCTGCTGGGACGACGAAGCCGTATCGGAGATTAGTCGCGTTGCAGGTTGTGATCGAATTCATTCGATCCTGCAGTGATGCAATCTGCTTGCAAATCTTGGCGTGCCCTTTGGACGTCGTTCCCCAGCTGCGGCAATGTTCTTGCCTCAAGTGGCAAAAGTCTTCACCGCAGCTTATGACATTAAATCGTCGATCTCGTTGAACGCACACGTACGCGACGAGGAGCTGAAGACGCTGAACGACTCGAGTCTCCAGCCTCGCTGGCCGGATAACTGCAGCCATTTTCATATAAACAAACGATAAAGATTCTCAGCCTGGAATATATGGCGTGACGGAAAAGCTTTTCTAAATAAAAGTGCACGCTTGTTAGATCGAGACTGAAAATCTTGCATGCGTGGGTGTTTTTGTTGTTCTCGTCATTATTATCATCGATTTAGATCGGGATGAGCACGGAACACCGTGCAATAATTATAATGCCTGACAACACTGTACGCACACAATGCTTGTATGGTTTATGCTCGACACAACAGTTCCTATATATCCAATGACAATAGGGAAGCTCTCATTAGCGACATGCACTTTACTCGAATTGCATCGCGTGTGCACGATTAATCATACCGATTCGTTGTGCATACACACGCAATAGGGAGCAATTACGATTTAGCAGGGTAATTCATGCTTTCCCTGGGGCGCTTGACTGGCTGCAGCAGCTAGTATTCTCTCTCGCCGAGTTTAACAACGCCGCGCAGTCCAAACTCCTGGTACACACACTCGATACTTCATCTGGCCTCTTCAACGCCGAGGCTTAAATGCCAGGGGTGCTACTTCGCAGCCTCACCATCTCTCTACAATTTTTCGTATAAAGTTACGATTCATTTCGAACTCCAACTGCGAAACTTTCCACGCAACTGGAAACGACTATTTCGAGATCGATTTCTCTGAAATAAGTTTCCGCTCGGTTGCAATCGATCGATCGGAATTACAATTGAAATTCGAGCTCATTCACGACTGCGATGGATTTTTATTTTATTTCTATTTTTCATCCTTTTCAAAAATTATTATTCGAGCTACGAAAAATTTTCCTCGTTCCTTGAAATCTCTGATAAATTTAACCTCAACTCTGGTCTCTTATTCGTCCAGACTACGCGCTCATCATTACGCAAGTGGACTCGCGTCATTTGTGCGAATACATAAGCTGCATCGATCCGTTTTGAAACTGACGTCAAACGAGCCGACAGAGAGACTTCTGTCATCAACCAAATGTCCTCGATTATTGTCACGTACTAATATTTATACACGCGGCTCTCGCGGCTTATCAAAAATGGGCTCGGGCCACCTGGAGGGAGATGCGCACGTGAAAATGATGCGTGTTCGATGAAGCGTTCGGAGCAATCTGACCAAGCATGACAGGACTAAAACGTGTGGCAATTATCACTTGATTCCGACTCATTATCCAGCGTGCGCGTCAATTTATTTTCAAGACCTAGTTGCCGGCAAAAGTCGCACGTGTTTCATCATTTTCGCTCGCGTTCTGGCAGATAATGGAAAAGGATGCGCTCTGCTCCACGAACTCGCGGTAATAACCAAATTTTTATCAATTGTATCAAAACGAAAAAGACGAAAATGTTTTTATAGAAAAATATCGAAAAGGAGAAAAAAATTGAAACAAATAAAATCAAAATGGACATTCATTAATCGCGACTCTCGTACAAACGATTTACTTCGATCGAGAATGATCGCGGCACACGTTTATACGATTGTTCAAACATTGAGCCACATGTTTTCATTTTTACAGCGAATTATCGGTCGATGCCTTTTCGATTCTCCAAGATTTCTTTTTCTCGCTTCACGATAAATGCAAATGTTTCGATAAATTTTTTTTCGGCTCATCGAGATGTCATCGAAATTGGCAATAATCTGCGCGGTCGTCGATTTTATTGATCGTACATGATCGACGTCTGAGCGAGTATCGAAAAAATGGAAAATTTCCTCGTAGAACAAAAAACCCATTGCGAGCTTTTCTTTTTTTCCTCCTAACGTCCTTAAATGTTGGAATTGCATCCAGGATCGCAGGGTTGTGATAGCCATCGGAGGCAGAGCAAAGATCGAATGAAACCGATGCAATAAAAGATTTTCTTTTATTTTATTTTTTTTTACAAAAAAAAAAAGTTCCGCGAACGTCGACGAAAGTTTTTTCCAAGACGTTTTCATTTATTTTCGACTGATGCAATTATCATTAATGAACGTTAACTGCGTTACACTGAGGAGAGAAATAACGAAGCATCGACCTGGTTGTTTCGGGTGAACGACCAACGGAGACAAATATTTTCCAGATGTGTCTTGAGCGTATACGCATTTCCATTCGATTTTTCCGCAATTATTTCAATGTCGTAAGACAATTCTTGTATCATTATTTTTTTTCGTGCCCGGAGTCGGTGAACGATAAGAAAAAATAATATCTGACGAAACAGTTGGTAATGACAGGTGTGGTCGAATTTATTGTCCTTTTTTTCCAACGCGAATGCGTGAGAAACTGAAAAAAAGGAAAAAACATTAAAATTCGTAAGGTTCTTGCGTTTTGCCTCATTCTCGTGTGCGGCTCAATTTCATCAATTTCCATCCATCATAAAAATCTGTTAAGATCTCGGAAATCTAGAGGATCAATGCGATTCGGCGGTCATAGGAGCACAGACCGATTATGAGCTTCGAAAAATCGAAGGAAAAAAAACACACACTCGTCCCATCTCGGGGTATAGAGATAAGAACGTCGAGTGTTTCGATCAATCGCGACGTTCGATCGATTTCTAGAGTTCATTTCGATACAAAATTACATCGTCAAGTTTATCGCGAAAAATTCTTTTCCTCGAGCAAAAAGTTGATTGCAAAAAAAAAAAACATCGAAAGGTTGAAAAAAAAATTTCATTCCGAGTGCAAAATTTGTATGGACGAAAAAACTCGTGCATAATGATTTTTTTTTGCCCACCGTCCACGTCTACTTAGTAACACATTGTATTGATAAAGAAAAAAGAAAAAAAAAGTGATTTCGTCGAGAAAAAAATCGCGAAATCGCAGCAGGAAGAAAAATGCCAATAAATTTATTAAAAACGAGAAAATAATGAGGAGGATAAAGCGAGAAAGAAGGATTTGAGAGAAAAACGAATGAGAATTACACGATTCACGAGTTCCCTTGTCAAAACTCGCTCGGCGTTTCTCGTGCGCGGATATTCGAAGCGAGTTGGCCGCGCGGCGAGGATCGTGTGGCGAGTTGCAATAAAGTCAGCTTCGCGTGTAAACTTATCCGAGCACATACCGCTTTTTACGACGCGCTTTGCCGACGTTTATTATCTGACACTTTGGCGAAAAAAAAGAGGACGGAAAAGAAAAAAAAATGAACCAACGGATGAAAAAAAGGAAAAGAGCTCGAAAGAGGGAGGAGAAGTGGAGGAAAGATGCTACATAGAAACGGAAGGAAAAAACAAAGCCTCTTTACGAGCCCGCAACGATTTATGTCCGTTGGAACAAAAAAAACATCCTGAAACCATAGTCGTTAAGTAAAAACAAGACGAGAAAAAAAAGGTTTTTTTTATATTTTTTTCTGTAATTATTACATTTCTTCAGAGTTATTTGCCAATTTTTGGTAATTGATTAAATAATCACGAATTAGAAGCAAGAAAATGGATTAAAATTCTTTGTGAACGTGATTTTTTAGAGCGATGCTTTTTTGTCACGACTATTAATTGGAAGAAGATAATTAATAATCGATAAAATGGTGTTAATTGTTATTCGATCGATTCAGCGTAAGCCCCTGAATGAAAAGATTTCAATGTAAGCGCTGGAGCGTAGCTCGGACGTTCTAGTGTAGCGAACGGCGCGATAGACGCCGTAGCTGTGTGCCTTGGGACAGTCACGTTAGCCTAGATATATGTCGTAGCTTACGAACGCTCTCCTACTCGCCGCACCGCGGGATCAGTAGTAAAACAGCGCGCGTAGCGGTGAGAAGGGTACTCTCGCGTAAAGTTGTGCGTACAGAGCGAGGGTTGCGCGCGAGCGAGAGAGAAAAGGCGCTACCGCGAGTGTCGAACGTGGAGAGAGAGAGAGAGAGAACGACGACGAGTGAGCCACTGGGCAAGAGGACAGAAGGCGAGAGGGAGCGAGGCAGCAGCAGCAGCAGCGAGTGGTTAGAAGAGAAAAAACGTGCGAGCGAGCGCGCGAGTGGAAGGAGCGAGAACGTTGGTGGACTGTTGAGCGCGCGTGGAACAAAGAACGTTGGCGAAGTACTGGGCGCGCGAGAGAGCGAGAGAAGCCACTGGCGAGCATGGGAAACGCGTAGAAAAGAGAAAGAACGCTGATGGTCGTACGAGCGAACGAGAGAAATGGAAAACGCGTTATCCTGGGCGCGTGGAACAGAGCACACGCTATAAAACGATCGCATGTACGAGACAAAGACGCAACGCGATATTGGACATTACGGGGTAGAACGAGGGAGAAAGAAAGAAGGCAACATTTTCAAGGATGAATAATAACGAACATATAGAAGTATAGTAAGGATACGAGGGAATAAAGAGGGCGCTGATTGGCTGGGTTAAAACGTCCAAGATCTCAGGGGCGAAGTTTGCCGCCCGTTGTGGCGCTCAGCGGCGTCGACGAGCGGCGCGCGTGTTGAGCACACTGCCGGCCGGAGTGGGGGAAACGGCACAGCTGATGCAGGGCTGAAAGTATAGGCGAGCAGTATCGTTGGATCGCGAGTCAGTAGCACATGAGCGCTCGTTCCGCGAGCATCGCGAGTCGGTTGACATATATATATATGTATGCATATGTGCAGTATATATGTGTAGAAAAAAATTATCAAAATAAATAGAGGGTAGTAGGGATTACTAAAATGTCAGCCAATCGACCGTGAATCTCGTGAATCGATAAAACCTTTTCTATAAATAACTAAATTCGACGAGAAAAATTCACAGTTTCGGAAAATCTCCGACTCTCTTTCGTCCAAATATTATTTTTATTTTTCACGATTTTCTAACTTTTGTGTGTTTTACGCTCGTACGCAATCCGATTACGAAGGTGTTTGTTTTTTTTTTACGTTTGACGTTCGCCGATACGAAAAAAAATCAAACTTCGCGGAAATATCGAAGAGTGCGCGATAAAGATTCGTGTTTATGTACTTACGAGACAACTCGAACGGATTACGATCGAGAGCCGCAACAAGTCCTTTGCTCTGTAGGGCTCGGTCAAGTTTTACCGATTTTTAAAATCCTCGACTTCGTTTCCGTGCGTGGAAATCAATATTTATCCAACAAAAACATCAATATTGTCAAACGATATTGAGTGGTGAAAAAAAATAAAACAAAAAACAAAATTTGTTGACCAATTTTATTTTCGAGTTTTCGCGCAACTATCAGCGCCACCGAGAGAAGACTTCTTCCGGTGTTGGCACGCGTCTTTGCATTCGCCAAGACGCTGGCGTGATTATCGTCGTCGTGAGTGGACGTACAAATACGAAAATCTCGTTTTTTTCAACTCTCAAAAACTGCCAAATAAATACTTTTCAAAGTATCTCGTTAACGAGGAAAATCGCGACGTTTCTTCGCAAAAATCGGAAGTGTGCTTGTGAATCGTTTCTATTTCCGGTTCGTTTCTTCGTTAACCAAAAGTGAAGTGACACGCTTATTTTATTGTTGTTGGTTTCGTTTTTTTTAACGCTATCGCGAGAAATACGAAATCCTTAAAATGGTGCCCCAACAACAAGACAGTCCCGCCAACACGGGAGGCCCACTTTTTGGTTCTCTACTTGTGGATAAAAACTCTTCCACCCCTTATTCCGACGCTACTCAGGTAAGAAACGCAACAATTATTCAAAATCGCCTTTTCCTCGTTCCGAATGTTCTGTCCTCCCGAATCCGTTCGTCTCGAAACTCGACGTCATAAAATTACGATTTATAAAACGAAAATCACGTGGCTCGACTCGCGATTATCATTTTTTGAGGTTAATTCCGCACTTGAATTTGTTTTCCGTAAAAAAATCAATTTCGAGAGTCTCCATTGCGAGAAAACGATTTTTCGAAATTTGCCAACTTGAGAAACGTGCTAAGGTCATTGATTTCTTAACATTCGATTTTTTTCCACGTAACCCGAAGTTTCGTGCGAAAAAAATCATTTTCTCAACAAACGACCAACACATTTTTCAAGTGCCTCACTTAATCGAATGAAAAATTGATTCCGATTAATTGATCAAAGTGAATTGTATTTCGGTCGTTTTGCTATGAAGAAATTTTCGTTGAACACGTACGAACTTGGCGAGAAGATTTTTGGCATCGCGTCTCTGATCTCTCGCATGTGCCGGATAATCTCGTGATTGAGTTTTGACGTAAAATCGTGGTTTTTGCCAAAAAAATTACTATCGTGAATGAAATATCAAATTTAATGAAAAAAGTGGCACGTTTTTTATGAATCTCGAATATTTCAAGAGAATTTTTATTTTTTATAGCAAAAAAAGAAAAATTCTCACGTCCAAGGAAAATTTTTAATTACACGAACTGCGAGGGTCGAAAAGAACCTTGTTTACACGAAAAAGTCCCCATCGCCGAAAATAAGTCAATTTCTACACAAACAGTTTCCCAGAAAAAGTGACATTTCATAAAAAATGGTGGAAATTCTAAAAAAAAATTGGCTCTCGTGTACAGCGTTTATAAACGCCGTAACCGAACGGAATTCTCGGATCGGTGCAACGTGAAAACACACAAGCGGTATTGAATAAATAAATATTCTTGAAAGAAAAAAAAAAAAATGCGTACAAAATCGAACTTTTCACAGATTTGTTTATTTTCTTTTTCATGTTTCTCTCGCGTGTTCGTTGCGTCGCGGTATAATCAGAGGGGCAAAAAAGGGAGAGAAAGGGAAGGAATAAGAGACGGAGAAAGAAAGAAAACATCGGGGCTTGTGAGAGTGACAAAATAAATACGTGAATTTTCGTCTCTCCGAGCAGCCCTCTCCCAGACATTTTTTTCACTATTCAACGTGTTTTGTAAACATAAATATATATTTTATTCCACGCAACCAGTGCCTGCAGAATTGCGATAATCAAGGGCGGTCATACCAAACGTTTTCAAAGACCCCGTTTGTTCCTCGTGTATCTCGCTCATTCTCCGCGAAATATAAACATATAAAAACAGACAAATACATAACCCACGTTTAACCTCCCCGTCTCTTCTGTTCTACGAAAACCAGCACAACAAAAAATAATCTTCCCAAAAAAATATCCTGTTTTCTTATCTTATTAATTCTTGAAAATCTGTTAATAAAATACTGAAAACCTGGTAACGAGGAATATTAATTTAGTGCTCGATCAAAATTCATTTATTGTCAACAAAATTCATTTTTTTACGGCAAGTTCGAAAATTCGGCCGATAGCGCGATGAAAACTTGGGACAACTTCGGAATTGGTGTAATTTTTGCCAAACGACAAAAAAATACGTAAAACATTGCAAAAAATTATTGTTTTTTTTTTTTTAAGAAATTGAAGACAATTTTCCATTTTTTTAAATTTCGCATATAAATTTATTTTCGCTTTTTTAATCGATCGTACATATGGGTCAATGGCACATGCTGTGACATTTATGCGTATTTAGAGTTTTGCGGAGATGAAAAAAATTGTTCAGTTGAATGAAAATTGGTTGAGTGCGAATTTCAAAGTTTCTCAAGGCAGAGAATAAAACCGCGTGTTCGTCGTTCCGTAGAGTGTGTCGCGTGTCAGAGCCACCAAGTGGGGAGTGACGCTTAAACTCGTTTGAACTCGGAAACGCGATATTAGACTCGCGAAACCACAAAATCGACCACGTGTCTGTGCGTCGATAAAAGGCAGGAAAATGAATTGAAAAAATTCATGGAAATTGTGATTTCCGAGTTTAGCCGATCAGTGAAATGTTGCTAGTTAATTGCGTCATTCGTGTCAACGATTTATTGACTGATCGCCCTCCCCCCCCTCTTTTTTACCGATCTTTTTCATTTTCAAAATGAGCAAAGACTTTCTTTTGTTGTTTCTCCTCGCTAATGACCATTCGGTGTCGACTTGTCCCACTTTTTTATCAATCAACCCGATTCTGATCAATTAACCTGAATTTAATTTCGGAACGAAATTGAGTCCAAACGATTTATTTCTCTTTTGACTAATGTGAATTTACCGAATGAGCTCGAGATAATGATAAAAATACATTTTCATTATTTTTCCTATGCTAAACATTAATTTTATTATCATTATGATTATTATCATTTGAAATATCGATTACGAAAATTCGAGTCGTTACGATTAACGTCAAAATTTGAGCTTTCTCGAGTTCTTTCTGCTTTCGATTACTAAATTATCCAAAAATATGGTTCGTGACTCGAGAGACTGGTTTTTTCACTAGCATCCACCGGAGACTTGATGCGTATAATTATTATCGAAGTCTAGCCCTGAAATTTCTTTTCTCTCACCCGCGACTCGTTCTTTTTCGCTCTCTCTCTCTCTCTCTTTCCCTCTCTCGGTTTTTTCTTTTTTGGGGTTACACGTTGCACGGGGTTCAAAAAAGGCGAAGGTGGATGCGAGATGGAATTATAACGAATAATGTTATACGAGAAAACGCGACAGCGCGAGAAAGAGAGAGAGAGAGAGAGAGAGAGAGAGGGAGGAGGATAGAGATAAGCATGTCGGACCGGCCAATTATACCTCGGGATTTTAATGGTTCTTGCCTCTAATTCTAGAGCTCTACCCTCCACGGTCTTTCAGGTATGGTCCCAGTTCACTCATTTTTTTTCTCTCTTCGCTCCAGGGAAATCGGAATCGAGCTTGATCTTTCGAGCGTTATTTACGTATATATTCGTAATGATAGGACCAGAGACTTGCACCGAAAAAAAAAACGAAAAAAAAGGCTCGTCGAGTGTCTTTTCTGACGCTCCAACTCAGAATTGCCACTCAAAAACAGTTACGTACTCAAGAAAAATATTTTCAAGTGCTCGGAAATACTTATTCACTCGAAGAAATACTTTGAAGCATTCTTAGAGATTTATTTGCTGGAATAAATGTTCGGAGACACCCCGAAAGTGCTCGTTTGGGAAAAGACACTTTGACCGTGGTGGAAAATCGATTCTCGATGAAAAAAGAGCTGCCAAAGAATTTGTGTGCTCGGAAAAATACTTTGGCGTTTGGAAATATTTTTCATTCCTTCGAAACGATTGGACAAGACACCAATTTTTATGAAAAATGGTTACTAGGTTATTTTTAACTCCCGGGGACACTCATTTCCGTTGGCAACTAGTTTTAAATTAATTTGAAACGAAATGAAAAGCTCGAGAACTCGTTAAGGCTCTGTGAAACTTATTCGCACGATGTTCGCCTCCAACATGATTTTTTACTCTTGGTTGTTTTTCGTTTCGTGTTTCGTTTGTTATTTTTTAATATGTTGCACACTACGCGAACACGTTTGTGGTCGAATATTCTGCGTGGGCGATGCAAAACGATTTGCAGACAGCAATTACGTTGACTGCCCTTACCCTCTCTTCCCCTTCCTTCTCTCATTCCGTTGCAGTGTAAACAGCTTGAATGATGGTACGTTCGAGTTTGCTGATCCTCTGGACAGCCAAAGGGACGAGGGGACGATCCCCGATTGGACGGAATTTCCTCTCGACTGCCTCGCTGACAATCCACCGACGGAATTACGTCCTCGACCATGTCCCCTTAACACTGTGCCAGAGATGGACTGATAAATCAAATACAAATATACGAATAGTGAAAAATAAAATGAAACGGAATAAATACGCTTGTCGCGCTGACATACAAATACGAGAAGCTCGCCCATCCCGGAATTATATCTCCAGAAAGGCCCTGAAGGTCATACAGAGGGCTCAACAGTCTCTAGCCAATGTTTTCGAGAAGCCTACCTCGATGTTTTCCATTTTTTTTCCACGAACTAGCTTCGAACCGAATATTCATCTCTTTTCTCTTATTATTATTATGATTTCTTCGATTCGTACGTTTCAGACAGGCACGAACGTGCTCGGTCATTTGCCTTGGTCATCACGAAACAGTCTCTTGATAGGATAATGTCATCGTGATAAGATTCATGGATAACAGCCTCATACGATTGCAATGTTTCGAAATATCTCTGCCATCACCCCTTTCTAGAGTTTCGTTCCAATTGCAGGAAGCTGCAATGCGTTTTTCGCTGTATTTGGGGTAATGGGGGTCACTTAAGGTAAATTACTCTGTAGTTCGGTATGGACGCAATCGAGTGTACGCGAGTATTTTTTTTCCGATACTCTTATTGATTTTGCGAATAAAAAGTCCTGTGGCCAAGGTCACTCCGGTCAATGGTTCGGAAGTTACGATTTTTCGAAAGACGCAAATTCCTTTTTTCTGAAAAAATTCGCACGTCCATGAAGAAATGGTTTCACAAATATTTCGAAGACACACTTTCTTCTTGAAATTGTTCAAAGTTGAAGGAAAAAAATATCTCGCTGAGCTACGGCATCAGGAACGGGCAATAATTACCAGCAAAGATGAACTATCGCTCGTGATTTATTTTTACGTAAACTAATGAGGGCAAACGCGAGAATGAATCGAAAAACGTAGAGAGACCGAAATACGAAATAGAAAAAAAAAGCTTTTTTTTTTATTACCACCGAAAAATTATGAGTTTCCGTAATGAGGTTTTCCGGCTTTTCATGCGCGCGCACAGCCTCGTCTGTTACACACGTGTTCTCTTTTTCGATGCTACTGTTTTTCTCCCCTTTTTCCTTTATCCGTATAGATCCTTCGTTCACACACTCGCATACGCATATAAATACGTTGAAAAAAATATATGTTTGTAATTTGCTTTTACCCTCTCAAAGCACGTGTGCATCAAACGTGTCTTTCTCTCTTCTCGTCTTATTCTCGCTCTCTCTCTCTCCCTGCCTTTCTTTCCATCTCCTATTTTTTATTTTTATTTACGTTTCCCCTCGGTGCTCTGGAGTTACGAACTAAATGCTCGGCAATAACTCTTCCCTCTGACTTGTTCGCCGCACTGACTATCCGCTTCCTTTTCCCTTCTATATTTCTCTCTCTCGGTGTTTTGCCTGAATTACCTTTTTTCATATAATTTTTTATTCCCTTGTCATTATTGTATTTTTTTTTGTTTCCATTCGAACTCGTCACACTTTTTCTCAGAATAATCATGTCCCTCATGATAATCGGAATCTTAATGATTAAGATTGATGAAATTCAACGTTTGTCGTCTCCGGTTTTGAATCCTTTTCTTTTGTGTTGCATTTATTTTTCTAATTGCTTACTTTCGTGCTCGGAAATGTTCGGAATCTCAGATTTATTAATATTTTCAAACATTTCGAACTGTTATGCGTTTATACGTTGAATAAAGTTTTATGAAACAATCGAGAGACTCGCAGTGTTATTAAGTAATTCAATTTATATATGAAATTCTGGATGACTCGCCTCTCTCTCTCTCTCGCTCTTTATCGCTCGTGCGAAATTTTAATGGCCAGGCTTTTATGGGTGTATTTGTGCATCGCTTTCAAGCAGTGAAACCGCGCCGAGCTCCCTCGTCATTTCACTGTCACTTTTGTAATACCGTTCCTCGCTGTTGCTCTTACAATACCGTTCATACACGCTTCTCTATGTGTGTCTGTGAAAAGCAAGCTCAAGAGTCACTATATATTACAGCACACGATTCATCGTACAGCAAAACCATATACTGTAGTTTCGTCATCGAGGCCAATATTATAACGATCTTGGCTTTTCATTATTTCTCTCTCTCTCTCTCTCTTCGTCTCACTGGTTTTATCCTCGTTGTGTATTACTTTGATTATCATTGCGAGGCTCGTTGATTTTTCATCTCGTTCGAGGATTTCTTTACCATTGATTTTCGTAATTGAATTTTTTTTTCTCGTTGTATCAACTTTATCAAATAAATATTCGTTTAAACGTAATTCTCTTTTATTTTTTTCTACACAGATTCTCATTTTTTTTCTTTTGTGAATGTCGAACGAAAAATTGGACGATTCATGAAATTTTCGCTTTATTGAAAATTGTTTTTACTTTCGGGATCGAATAAAAAAGAAAGTAATTCGTTCGAAGCTGATCATTAAGCGATGTTGGATTTTTAGTCGGTTTCGGAGAATTACCAGACAAATCTGTAGCATTTAACGATCGTAACGTGACTGTGCACTCTTGGCTAACGCGATTACGACTATGAAATCAATTACACGCGTATATATATATATTTTCTTTTTTTAACTAACTTACGCGCGCCGATGCTTCAGCATTTTTCACCCTCATCCTCGTTCGCTGCAACAATAAATCTATTAAAGTAATTTGATTATTTTTTATATTGGAACTTTGGTGATAATAATTTTATGAAAGACGTACGAAAAATTACAATGTTGCTATAAACATAATGACCGCGTGTTGTCATTCAGCCTCCGAAGCTTCCGGTCGATTCTTGATTCTTTTGGTCCACCTTCCCGAGCACTAATTAGTTTAATTTTTTTCTTTTCATCATCTTGGTTAATCACTTCCCGATGTTTCTCCGCCCCCGTTGCATGTCTGACAGATTTCATCTTGTTGGTCGATTTTTTATCACAGCGGAAACTTATTCGAATTCTATGAAATTTACCAGCACAGCTGACAGAAAGAAAAGAGAAGAAATCTCTCTCTCTCTCTCTCTCTCTCTCTTTCGCGAGTGTCCCACATCTGTGGTTTATGTTGTGTGCTTTCCTCCCTCTGGCTATCGCACTCGGTCAGGATGTCGCCGGTCAGCTGACCGCCCAAGAGCCACAATGCAACAGTGCATCCTCCCTCCCCCCACTCTGGCACTTTAAACAGCGACGTACTTAATTGAATTTGTTTCAATGTACAACATTTTTATTATTTTTCCATGATAATAAATTATTAATTAATTACATTGTTGACTTAATTATTCAGGATTTTCACGGTTTTGATTCTTGTTGGTAATCTTTTGCTTTTTTTTTCAACTTGGTCGAAATTTCTTTTTTTTTTTTTTTTTTCAAAAGTATTCATTTCGATCGGCTGAGATTTTCTCATTATCCGTCCATCGGGATGATTCTGCTTTTATATCTTGGATTTACACACCATTGCATTTGGGAAGTGCATCATTGCATCTTAAAATTGCACTACACTTTTGATGCACACGATGTATATTTATATATGAAAATTTTCAGTAAACTCGTGCTTCTCTTTCACGTAGCTCGGGACGGCTAATCGTCCGGAACGAGGCCGATCTTCTCAGCAGACTCGTTTCGTTCGTACGATGATAATTCCGGGCTTATCCCTTACTCCGCGTACTGCTCTCCCTCTTGCGTGCGTTCACCGGCATTTGAATTTGCGTTTTATATTCGTACGAATGTACGTTTATTTTCTAACCTCGTTTGTCATTGAAAAAAAAGGTAATTTCTTGTTTTTATTATTTTCGATCTTTCTGGAGGAGCTCACGGAACGATGGTGCTTCCAGTTTTGTTTTATTTTTTTTTCTCTCGTTTTTCGCTCTCTCGATGTTTTTTTTTCGTTTTCTTCGGGCTGAATCGATTCCTCGAAGAACGATTTTCCTCTACCGTTATTCGTTCCATCGCTCGATATTGTTTCTCTTTTTTCTCTTTCTCACTTGCTCAATCTCTCGTTCCATATCCATTCGTCGGTTTCTCGCAGTCTCTCTTCTCTTTTCATGAGACTCGCGCGAGTCTCGAATATCAGAGAATTACCCATTGCCAATAATAATCAATTGGAATTATTCATTCAGACTACCATTTGTTCGTACTTACCCCCTCCCCCTCTCTCCACCTTTCATCGTCGTGGATATGGACCGCAGAATTTTTTTTCTCCTTTGCACATCACGAAATATCGCATATTGAACACGTTTTCCAATAATCGCTGCCATCATTTTCTCGCAGTCTCGTTTCTCCCATGTATTCCGGAATTTAGCGAATCTCAACCCCTTCCTCCATGTTCGGCTCCTCAAACCTTCGTGTTTCACGCTTTTTCGATCGAGTTGGCAATTTCTTTTCCTTTTTTTTCGTTTAAACTTGGAATGAAAATTTGAATCTTCAACACTTTCGTATCGAGAAATAAACGATGCACAATTCTTTTCATATTCCGCTGGCTTGAAAAATGAAATCGAAAAAATGAGGGACAAGGATCACGAATTTTTATTTTTTATTTTTATTTTTCCGATTTTCGGGCAACAATTTTTGACGTTTTTACACACACATACAGACACCTTGTTATGTGTCGGTAATACATTATTACATCGCGTCGAGATTGAAAAAAGCGATGCGCTTTTCGAAATTTCGTAATGGAGGATGCGAAGATTCGACGCGTGACGCATGCACACGCGATTCGCGTTACGCTAACCAACCGCTACGAAATATACTCACGCGCGCTCGCATTATTTTGCATCTCATCGGTAACGCGTCTACGATTCTTTTCAAAACATTTTACGGTTCTTTTTTCTTTTCATTTCAAATCTCTCTATCTATCGTTTTATCTGACTCAACGATATCGTTATACATTATTATTTGTATACGTATGCGCACACACCTTCGCTCTCGTATTCTCTTTCTACTCTATCTTCATCATCCCTACATTTTTTTTTTTTTTACTATTTTTTTTTACACGAACTGCCTCATGGATTTANTTTTTTTTCTCTTCTACGGAACAATGCGCGCACTAGCGGGATTTTTTTTTCCACGCCACAAGGCGCACGGAAATGACACTGTGTCACCGAACCCAACGCGTTTTATTCGCACTGCGTGTTTATTATCGTCGTTATCATTGTTTTTTGCTAAATAAATTATTCACTCGTCGCAGGAAATATAAACTCTGGATTATACCATTTGGGGTCAATTTGACCCGAGCCGAAAATGTGCGAATTTAAGAAATTGCAAAAATACTTGGTTCCCAAAAGTTCAAGCGTTCCCAACGACAAAGTCTGATGATTCCGAGCTCTTGATCATTCGATTTGCTGGGAATTGGAAAATTATTTTAGAAAAATTGAAAATCGAAAAACGACTTTATTTTGATTGAAAAATTTATTGAATTTTTTTTTGTTTCCGTGATTTTGACATTTTTATCATAAATACGCATGCATTTGGCGTTGGCGATCGATGCGCAGAAAGCGTTGTGCGATTATTCACGTTGAAAGAAACGACGAGAAGGGGAAATATTTTTGCGCGGTTACTTGGACTGTTAATAATTTAACTGTATGTGTATTTATGATACGATGTTATATACGATATTTAGTGACCAGCGGGAGCGATAACTTTGAGCTCGGCATTGCTGCTGCCCCCCCTCGTGCTTTTTGCTGCTCGGGCGTTCCGACCGCCCTCCGCACATTATTTTACCGGCTACTTTGCATCCGAGCTTGACTTGTGCACTCGTTGCAAACAGATCTCTCCCTGACTTAATTTATTCCTCATGTATGTGTGCATGAGTATATGAAGATTTTTCCATTTTTATTTCACTCGTATCAGTCGATTCGTGAGGTTGACTGATTTTTATGCACTTATCGACTCATTCATTTTTAAACTCGTTCTTCCGGAAATTATTAACGTATTCGTACGTTTGTCAACTTATCATTCAACTCGGTTACTTATTCATCAATTTTTCGGGCTACTCATGCTCTCATGACTCGACTCACAGAAAAAAATCATTTGCCAGTGACATTCATTCACTCGGCGAGTTCAATGCGATTTATGCTTCTCTGTTTGATGCACTTTTGTGGCTTTTTAAACAACTCACTCGTTTCTCCATTTATTCCATTAACTCACGTACTCATTGTACTCGTTGCATCAATTACTCACTCGTATTTCAATTCACGATTTACTTAACTATGCACTTACTCACTTATTCGCTTCTCACTATTATTCTAAACGTATTTTCTCGGTTATTTTTTACTTTTCGTCCACTGTACAACTTTGTACATCGTATACAATTAGCTTTTTTTTTTCACTGTACTCATTGTCTCTCAACTCTATTATCTCTAACAAGAGGCTCGTGATATTACACCGCGCGCGACGTTCTTGATCCTCGTGCCTCCTCTCTCTCACTCTCTCTCCCTCTCTCTCTCTCTTGTCCGCTCCATAATCTCGCCGCAAGATCTTTCTCGTTAATGCGAAAAGCGCACGTCGCAAGAAATAAAAAAGCGAAAGAAAGAGAGAGAGAAAACCACACCCACGAATGATTATTACGTCGTACTTATCACTGAATTGAGCAAATCGTCGCAGCGTGGTTCGCGTTCTTCGTAATATGGAAAAAGCATCAAGAAAAAATTGAGGGATTTAAAGATCGTGGCTCGCACTTTTAATTGTATAAATCGTATTTTGAATGTCGCGGTTGTACGACGCGAATTTTTCACTCGTTTGTCATCCAAGTGTTGCTAGACGTTCGTCACTAAATGGAACGTACTTTTTTTTATTTCTTTTTTTTTTTGTGGAATTGCATGACTCTGGTGATCAGGTTTATCGGGACCTGATGAATCTCGGGGTCTTGGATATTCGTAACGCCATCATTATACACAATTGTTTATGTACTCGCACGTATGTATATGTATACGTGCGCGGGGAAATTATAGAAATGCGAGTCGTCGTTCGGTGTGCGAGAGCGAAACGAGAGAGTCGCAATCGTCCGCGAACTTTTCCCACGATCTCTGCTCATATCTACCGCGAAACATACTCAGAGCTCGCAGGCTTGCTGCTCTGCTCCTGCATGCTGGAGCCGCTGGAGCACGTATCAGATGTGATCTCAAGAGAGCGTGGCGGCGGCGGCGGCGGCCATGGAGGAGAGTGATTTTTGCATCGTTCGAGATACCACGCTCGCGCGCGCGGCCTCATCTTTTTCTCTTTCTGTCTGATGATTCCGTAGTTTGTTTCTTTTTACTACATTCTGTTTTTTATGCAATCAGGCTATTCGAGCTAGTTGACCATGGCCTCGAGCTTACAACTACCCACGTATGATGCTTTCTTTTTTTCTATCTATTTTAAAGTCTCTTTTCATCCCGAACGCATTTTCACCCTCGAGCAGCCTTAATGGGGGTTCCCTAGACCAGTGCCTACTCGATGTGATTTGGAAAAAGTTGAACAAGTCATCCAAGAGACGTCAGCTCGTGGCTAATTTGCCACAAGTTCCGGGGAAGCATTTTTTTGCGGTTCGCGAAGTCTCAGGTCGTCCTCGAAGCCATGGGTCTTGGGGTAGAGGCTTGAAACAAATTCCACGCTTCTAGTCTACTCTCTGGCGTTTCTGAACACTCCTTATGTACTCAAATCGCTCGAACCTGAGTTATTGAGACGATAACTTGAGATTTCGACTCGAAAAGTCGGAAAAAGTTGCACTGATTTGATATTTGTGTGTTTTTATTTTTGGTCCTCGTGGATTAGTTATCATCGCGGAGTAATGTTTCTATAGCGTAAGCAAAACAGTGTGCAACTTTGTTTCGAAGGTACATCGACCGATGTCTCTCTCTCTCTCTTTCTTTTTCTCTTCTCGTCTTAATTTGAAAGTATGATTCTCACCGTTGTCACGGTATTAGCATAGACCGCCGTCTAATAAGCATCGCAAATCCTACGTCAGTTCGTCAATATTTCTCTCTCTCCCTCTCTCTCTCTCTCTCGCACAAACACACACACACGTATGTGCGTTTCGCTACGTTGCCAAAGTTGTTGTTGCCCTTGTAAGAGAAAGAGCGAAGAGATAGCGAAGCGTAACTTATGCGAATGCATCGAACAATCGCATTAATCGTGGGCGAGCCTTCTCGGGTTTCGATGATTGCATAACTCCGCGTCATCATCCCCCTTGATGAAAACTTGACTCCATAATATTTTCGACAAAGTTTCATCAATCAACTATAACTATTTAACTTTCATTTAAATCGCATGACTCATCCTGTCCATTCGATTCCAATCTAATTTCTTAATTATTTCACTCGTTCCATTCGTTTGGCTAACTCGTTCGAATCGCGACGTATATTTTGAGATTCACGTCGCTCGCTTTGCCCATTGACTCATTCAACTCATTTCAATAAAAACACGTTCAGAAATGTTGAAACAATTACGAGATTTTAATCTTGAAAAATTATTATGTATTTCTCGTAAAAAAAAAAAATGAAAAAAAAATGAATGCGACTGCCGAGTATTTATGAGAGTAAAATCCTAGTCACGTGATTAATGCACCTTTGATCATCATCAGTAAAAAAAAAGTGAAGGGTCTATAGAAAAAGGGAAAAGATATACGCGGAGATTTATAAAAGTTGCACCACTTCCTCGTGGACCAGAAATTGTAATTTCTCAGTTGACGCATAAACAGCACTTCTCGATATACATTCGAATTTCCAAATATAAATATAACTCGCGCGTGGATATACACGTTTCTCTATGTCTGTATTCATTCGATACTGCTCTCGCTGTTATAAAGATTGAATGAAACCGACACTGTGATAAATGTAGGGCTACGTTCGTACGACGCAGTCTCCGGTATCTCCTCGAGCATAAATCCTCCTTGTGTTGGTCTGTTTCTGTTTGTATTCGGCGGTTTGGACCGACCGAATATCCCAAAGGCTCTTTTTCAAAGGTCGACAATTAATCACCGTTACATAGATATGCAACGACCATATTCACAGGAAATATATAAAGTTATACACACAGGGGTCATTCTGACCCGGGGAATTGATCGAAATTATTTTTCCATCGCTACAATTTTTTTTCAATACTTTTTAATCGAACAAATGTCACTTTGTAAAATTGATTTTTCAAAATTCTGCAACGCGATCTACATGCGCGAAAAATCGGAAAATGTTATCGATCATCCGGTCCGATGGAAATTCGGAAAAAAATTGGCAATTCGTTACATTGATTTCGAAGTTTTTGATCCTCCATATTTTAGTTGTATACGCGGCACATACATGATTGTCGGTATGTTCGGATTGTTGGTTCAGACAGAATAAAAGGAATGCATTGAGCTGCTCGGAGGTTCGAGAAGTTTTCCCTCCTACGTTTCTCCTCAAAGTGCGCGCGGTGCTCATAAAAATTCGACGCTTATCTTTTATTTAGGCTAGCGCAAAGCTCGGCTCCGATCGTTCGCGCTCTCCAACGGTCCGCGATTAGTTTTAAATATATACGGAGATCAACTTCTTCCCGCGTGTCTGTCACGAAACACCATATCGTCAATGTATAAGTGTATAAATCAATATACACACGTGTGTATGTATACAAATGGCTGTTCAAAGCCATTGGTGAAGCAACGAGAGTCACTCGTGTAACGTAAGCATATACATAACATTATCCGATGCCACCAAGCTAACTCGAGTATTTTGTTTTTCATCATTTTTAACTCTTACGAGCTCGTTATAATCGCGACAACAGACGGACGTTCATGGGAAAATGTTAAAAGACATTTCCCTCGATGGTAACGATCGAAAAAAACGTCGAACGCAAATTCGGTCGTTGTTAAATTGAGCTGAAATTTGTAAATTCAAATTTTCATGAGAAATCGATGAATTCATGATCCTGAAGTTTGGATCGTTGGAAAACGACGAAAAAAAAAACAAAAATTTCATCATTATTTTGATAATTAATGCGATCGTTCTAATTTTTTTTAGTAAATTCAGTTTTTCAATTGCAAAAAAGACTGTCTCCTTATCGTTGACAAGTACAGTACGAAAATTTTGGGCTCTGCTATAAAAAATTATGAGTTTTCGTTGCATTCCGACGATGCAAACTTCAAAATTGCATTAATTTGATTTTTTCTTTATTACGAATATTTGACTCTAGTTTCGCGAGTGTGTTTCGATGATTAGTAATTCAATCAAGGAAATGATCGTCCAGACGCAAATTGCCTTAAGGGAGGTCAATATTATACTCTGACAGATTAATTAATATGCGTCTCTCCCTTTCTTGCCCTCCCCCGCACACCCTTCGATCCACCGAATCGAGCGAAATATATTTACGTTTGTGTCCATGTGTGCGTAATGTGTACGTGTGTGTGTGTGTTCCTTTCGCTCGAACATTACGACACGTCAGCTGAATGTGGTGTAATGAACGGTTATGGGAATTGTGAAGGGCTCGATCGTCCGGAAAGCCGTATATGTAGGCCGTCGAAACATATGTTTAGCGTAACGACGCTACGAAACCCAAATGAAAAACTCCTCCCATTAGTGGACATTGCCGGGGATAACTTCACTCCCTCTACCTCGCGTCGTACATTTTCTCCGACGAGCTTGAGCATCACAGATACGATTGATTTCTCAAATGTTATTCACGCATCTTCGTATTATATCGATCTTACGCCCTCGCTGAAAAGCTTGCGCGATATTTCTCTTCAAACTCTCTCTTGATTCTAATCACACTATTTAATGAGCTTCGACGACAAGACGATTCTGACGTTCGCATCGTTGCAACGAAACGTCATCATTTTTTATAAAAGAACGCAACATTTTTATACTGTATTTGTCAAGGACAATGGGACAGTCTTCTTTGCCATTGGAAAAGTGAATTTATTGGAACAATTATAACGATCGCATTAATTATCAAAATAATGAATAGAAATCATATTTTTCATTGAATCAAACTTTTTTGCTTGATCCCGATTGTTGTCTCTTTTGTCTTGATTTTCGTCAAGTTTACTCACACACAATCACTTGTCTGCATGAAACGTCAATGTCTACGTCAAGCAATACTCAACCGTGTATCGTTTCGATTTTTTACCATACGAATAAGAACTTTTGCATCGTTCTCTCCAATTTCCTCAAATTTGACAAACTTTTTTTTGTTTTTTTTTTTAAATGCAATTTTCTGTTGTTCCTAAAGTTTGATTGAAATTTGTGTCTATTTTTATAATAAAAACGCGCGAGTCAATTTTATATTCGTGATTGGATCGAAAATATATTTGTTGTGACGATTAACTTATTGGATAAGTCGTCTCTATATACGAACCGTTTGACAAATAAGTTAACTTGAGCGGTTAACCACGACAGCATTAGCCTAGGTTGTATATCGATGATATTCTAATCGCGATTATACGAGACCACTGGCCGAGCCTCCGGATCAAGTCTCGATGTCGTCGAAACTAGGCCAGGAACGCATATATAAACATATATATAGAGACGTTTTTTATTGAAGCATTCAAGTGTCTCTCTGCGCTTCCTCTTCCACCCTGTTGATTACTGGCTCGCGGCACAGCATAATATGTAACTTTGCACACGACTCATTTGCAAATTCAATCACACCGAGGCGCGAATGCCTGTGACATGTATTTCTATTTAATTTCGTTTGGTTTTTTTTTCTCTCCTCTCTCTTTCTCTCTTGTTCCCCTCATTCCTATTCCAACGAGTCGACGAAACGTTCTTACCACTCGTTTCTTTTTTGTTTTTATTCGTAGACTCGTGCAANTTTTTTTGTTTTTTTTTTTTTTTCATTTTCTTCCTCGAATCGCGTTAAGGTGCGGGCAAGAGGAATCGCTCACATTCATTATAATTTTCGATGATCAACGAGATCTCTCGGCAATGACGTATGGAGATTCGAGTCTATCCTCGGAAACGATTAATCAGCGAAGGCCAGTCATTTGTCCAGACACTTGAAAATTAAGTTGTCGCTTAATCTGCAGAGACGAAAGTTTTATTCTTTATTTCGGTTCTGTTGGTTTCACCATTTTTTTTATTATTTTTTGGTGATTCGGTTTGTCGTAACTTTTTTTTGTTGCTTTGGTTGATCGAGTAGCTCCTACAGATTTTTTTTTTCGCTGCTTCAATTCGATTACTTTTCTGTTGTGAGAAAAATTTGGTTATTCGAATTTGAAGCTAACCGCGGATGCGCTTTTATATTCCGAAGATATTCCGACACTCGCTGACCACGAATCAACCATTCGAGGCCGCCCATATATATATATATATTTATATTTATGTGATACGCGATTTCAAGGTCCCTGCGTGATGAACGGTACGGAACACGCCGTGGCATTTGTAACGAGTTTCCTTTTTCTCTTTCTATTATAAATTATATTTTAATTCAACGATTTATAAGTCAATTTGAAACAATGATATTCGGTTGGATCTTTTTTTGTTTTTTATTCCCATCAACTTAACGAAATGGTAATAAAAAGGAAAAGTCTACTCTGCGGTGCTGGACGATGGAAAATATTAACAATCGACTTGCGGTACTGACTCATGCAAAGATTTGATTGAGAAAAAAAAAAAATTCCGAGTTCTCTTACAATTTGCGGAGTCACCTCAATGAAATAATCAGCGTTAACGCGTCGTACGAAAATCACGTGAGTACGTACGATGTCGAGAATAAATTGGGTTAATACGAAATTATCTGCGCTGCCAATTGTTCGTGTATGCGAACTGATTTTCTTTTAAAACTTGTATTTCCGCGTGCTCGCCCCACTCTCTCAACAGTGTATACATTTTTGCCTATTGCACGTGCAAATGACTTGGGAAACAGCATTAACTTATATACAGAGGATTCCACGTCGATTGCAATTGTTTTCAGGCTCCTATCCAAACCCATTATCCACGAGCTCGTATTTCCATGTCATTTCACGTGTTGCACTTTTGCTCGAATACTCACTGAAGGTTCAATCGTTTTTGGACAATCTTGTGCTCGAGTCTCTACCGAATTTCAATTTCCCCATGAAAATGCATCCTTTCGACTTTTTATTCGTAACCAAGTTTCTTTCTAAAATCTGCAGTGAAAAGAAAATTTTGGTGGAACAAAATCGATATTTTGGTGAATACGTTCGACTAAACGTTTTTTTTTTTTTTTAATTCCAAAAAATGTTGTCATTGCAGCAAGAAAAATTCTGAAAAAATTTGTCGTTTCAATCGTTCATTTAAATTATTTCATTCAAAAATATTTGGTTTACCATGTTCAATCAAATTTCGACGTTTTCCAACAAAATTTCATTTTCACTGTGACTTTTGTTCCCATCGTGTGTTTTTTTTTGTTTTCTTTTCACTTTCGAACGGATTTTCTACAATAAATTGAAAATTTAACACGCGAAATTTTCTCGCACTAAAGCAACAGCGTATTTTTGTCTGTCTACATTGTATACCGAATTTATGGATAACACAAAAAGCCATTACTCTTCGCTCACTCACGCCTGAGCAACAACGTCCAAACTATACAAGAGGAGGAGAGAGAAGCGATTTGCACTTTCAAGGTTTTCACACGAACACGTGACAGTCACGGACCGAGTGTGGGTTGTTTCGTGAATGTGAAGCTCGGGTAATTAGGAGTAGAGAGAAACGCCGAGAGCAGGGCGTCGAGAAGGAGCGTGAGACTGAGAGAGAAAGAGGGAAGGCCAGCTGCCAATTTCTTACGCATGGACCGTGTATATTTCGTAGGATGTCCAACCCGCCAGACTTGACAGCTACGATTTTTTACACAAACCGAATACTGAAGTAATCATTCCACAACATAATTACAATGTTAGCAATAATCTACATTTCTGGCTCGAAATTTTATTGCTTCGTTCCAAATAAAAATAATAACATCAGCACGATTCGGGTTCATCCTTATACCAACTTTTTCATATGACCACTCGTCTTAATGGTAATTAATGGTTTTCGTTTAATTAAGAATCTCGAAAAATTGGTTCGTGTCGAAAATTATGAAGCAACTTAAATTCACACGTAAATTGTGCACTTTGGGCCATAAATCGTACTTTCCGCGCTGATAAATCATTGCTGCGTAGCGAGCTACCGAGGAATTACGACTTCCTGGCGGAACGCGGTTGTAATACGTATAATTAAAAAAAAAAAACAACAATCACAATAATGATAACAACAATAATAATGAAAACACAAAAAAAGGAGAAAGAAAAGTTCACGTCGGTTTATACAAATGTTAGAAACGTTTAATGTTCTCGCGCGGGGACTCTCGCGCGCGGTTTTGCTTTTCGGCTTAGCAGCGAGAGCGCGCGGGGTATATATTTTTATGTCTTTCTCTCACTCGTACAAAGAGCCTCATTATCGCTCGGTGTCACGCTTCTCTTAATAATTTCGCGGTAATCGCGATAAGTTACCGTTCACGTTTCCTGCGTGCTGATGTTGAACTCTGAGAACTCGTGTTGTTCCTCCTCCGCCTCGTCGTCGAATCACGCTTTTGAAGCGTCTGAATCTAAAACCGTTTGAAACTTTCGTCCTCGAGTAGTTTTTTTTTCTTTTTTTCGAGAAATATAAAAAAATAATGATAATTTTGTGGCATAACGGGAAAATGATGGAAAGATAACGAGGCTCGTGTGTGTGCGAAAATGTCGAAAATTTCTCGGTTTAAAGAGCAGTCCGCTTCACACTGCTGCGTGAAGACTTTGCGGTGAAACTCGCTTGAACGCAATTTGCCCCATAAATATTAAGCTCCGTGGGGCACGATGAGCGCGCGACGAATAAAAAAAAAATTTAGACGAAAATAAAGAATAAAAAGCGTTGAAAAATCGAACCAGTCCGAGAGTATCGACTTTTTGCACGCGCGAGCGTCCCTTTAATTTATAGTCATACGCGAGCGACCCACCGCACGCTTGAAAGTTTTTTCCACACTCCCCCAATGCTTGCCTGATGCTCTCTCGTCTTCTGCTTGTCTCTCGCGCTATATATTCCGGGTGGCGCCAGTCAGGGTGTCTCGAAATTGCCGAAAAGATGGAAAGAACGTACGGGGGGAGGGAGCTCTCCGGTAGACGGGAAACGGGCGGAGCCGTTAAATCGACCGTGCATTGACTGATGTCCTGACTTGTTTTCGTGTAACTATACACACACGCTCACACACACACACGAGCACATATTCTCATTTTTTCTCTCCCCCCGAGTTGGTTTCTCACGTTCCCGATGCGCTTAGAGCGATTATGCGAAATGACGATTCCGTGTTTTCACGGACGTGCGAGCTCTCTCTCTCTCTCTCTCTCTCTCTCTGAATATATGTGACTCTCATTTCCCCCTGCGTCTTACCGACACAGCAATTCCCTCCTTCTCTATATCGCGCTCCCGTTTGTCCCTCGATTCTCGTTTCTCGCTTCTCCACTAGCTGCTCCTACGCACGATCCACTAACTAGGAAACTCTAAGACTTCAAGATGGTCTCGACGACTACCTCGACTTGGTAACGTAACTCGTAACGTATACACGTGGAAATCGGACTTTCAAAAGCGTACGTGATCGGTACGCGAATCTCGGATGGAATCACCGCGCGAACGCGAGCTCTCGCATCGCGGGGAAAGAAGGGAGAGAGCGCGGTGTACGAGCTGCCGCTCTGCTGAGAAGGGATCCTTGGTTGATGCTCCCAACCATATCGGCAATGAGAAATACTTGACTTTTATCTTCCTATAGACTTTTCGCCAACGCTCCTTTTTCATCCAACAGCAGCAGCAGCTGCTACACGTGCTTTCCCTGTTTACGGGACTCGTTGTGTTGGCCAAATCCATTAATCATTAAACGTCGATTCTATTAGCTGGATTATTCATTTTTACAAACTCGATTCGTTTATATGACGTAGAGTCTGCGTCAAGTGTTTCCGAGCATAAAATTCGAACCCGGAATTTGATTTCGATCGCATGGGGTGCATGTCAATTATTTGAAACAAACCGCAGCGCGCGGTATAAAGCTCCGGGCGATCGCGGATGACTCGGTGCGAATAAAACAAACGTAAAACAATAATGACTGTATGAGAAAGACTCGCACCATAAACGGTGAGACACACGTTCTCTTGGACCGTAAAGAATCATATATATATATATAAATATACGCGCCGACGAGCGAGTCTTTCGTGACTCGGTAAATTGGTTTCTCGATGAGTTTCAATGCATCTCGATTAGGACTTATTCCCTTGTCTCTCCGCATTTTAAAATCCAATCCTTCCGTACGTTTTTCTTTTTTCTCGTTGCGTTTTTTGTTTTATTTCTCTCTCTTTTTTTTTCTTTCCATCTTTTTCCTCGCTTTTCGTCTCGTTGTGCGGCGACTAAGCTGCTCGATTAAGGCCCCAGAGGGACCCTGGCATTCTCGTACACACTAACTAACGCTCATGTATGTACATACACGTACAGTTATATATTATTCGCCATTAGCCTGCAGCTGACGGAAGTGAGAGACTTAAGGTCACGCCGAGAGCCAGGCCTGCATCTCAACACGCGTATATTCGTGGTGGCCTTCGGCAATTCTCCTCGAGGCAGCTCATGCTCGCTATACAAGTCTCCCAATAAATATATATACACATATACATATACCCACATATAGCAGATCAATTGTGCGTAAATCGTTTAGCTCACGATATATATAGGAAAGAAAAATATATGCGAATATATACGCACGCGCTCCGTCACAATAATCTCAACTGCATTCGTCCAACTCTTGCGATTAACCATCGAATATCGTTCATCTCATGGAATCAGCAAAAACAACAACAGAATCTTTCAATTCTTGGCAAATAAGTCGATCAGCTAACGAGTTAATAACTCACTCTTTACAGATTAAAATGCGAATCTTCCTGGAAATGTCATTTCCGTTTAGACGAGCGAAATGCACTTTTAGAAAAAAAAAACACACACACACATAAATAAAAGTCTCGATGCTCGAGTCATTAATAATCGTTGAGTTGGCTCAATATATAAATAGTTACACGTGTTTGGAGGGGAAATTGATTGGGTCTCGGCAATCGTGATTTCGATAATCTGCATTTACAATTTAATCACATAGATTGATGCATATATGTATGGGCCTCTCGATGGGGTAATGTATAATTAGCATCCACATGGATATTTATACTCGTGTATTTAAACGCATATATATATATGTGCGTGCTTGTGTGTGTGTGTATTTATGTATTTAATCCGTCAGGTTTCGAAGGATCATTGAGATTCGAACGCGCTGGCTTTAGCAAAGTGAGAGAAAACTCGTTTTTCTCGAACTACTTATATACGCGATTAAACATATTACTGAGCTCAATTTGCAATCGATGCTTTTACTCGAGTTGCTACTTATTACGTGTATATCCATATTGATCGATATTTATAAGTTGCGTGCATAAATCTGCGTCACGGACAAACGCCGATCTGTCTCTACGTTTATATACATTCATATATATGTTTATGTTTTTTACGTGGAGACATAATTGCATGTGGCGCACGCAATGCTTTACAGATCGTCTACCAAGAGCTTTGCTGTGTTGTCACTTTACAGCTGATCGAGAGAGTTTTATGTGTATGTATCGTACGCAGTCGCGGTTCCTTGCGTCAACGTCCAAACCTGGGCATGATTTGCTCGTTAAAATCGCGACTGATTTACTGAAAACGTTCATACCGGAAGAAATAGTATCGCGAGCGCTCCTGTATTTGTCGACTCGGGAATTTATCATTTTCCTTATTATTTCCTGTGTATTTTCAATGGACTTTGGGAAATATCTCAAGGTTCGGTGCTCTGCGTCGACCTCATCCCCATCGTATTGACGTTTCGCGCTTTACTCACGAAAGAACCGAGACCAAGGACTCTCGGGAGAACGCGTTAGCCATTTATGCAGCTCGGAACTCTGAATCGCGATTTTTTTTCCAACTTCCTTGTTCAGGCGTTTTGGAACTGCCGTAGGTCACAGCACACGTTTATTTGGAAAATGACAACGAATTACCGATTGGCGCTTGGTACTCGAGCGCGTCTCAAGTGGGAATTATAAAGTCCGCAGCGTTTTGTTAACGCGACTCGCGTTTTTTCTTAACGCTACTGGAAAAATGTAGTACGCGTCCCTCGATCGCGCGTACATATGCGCTAATGGATTCTTCCCTCGCGTTTCGTCTCATCCACGTGTTTCAGAATTTTCGAGTCCGCGGACTGCTCGCGCGCGGGCACGCATTTGGCGTAAGTGGTTTCTCGGGTTAAATCAATTAGTAAACAACTCGACGTTCCCACACGATCTCAGTCGCGATAACAACCTGAGGTGTGCACCCCGCTTCATATGCACGCATGCGCGCACGCTGCTGCTGCTATTCGAATTCACCGATATGCCTCCTTGAGAAGTGCTTTACCGAAGCGACTCTTATAACCAATCATCGCGGCCTCACTACCGCATCGCGCGCGTTATTAATTTACCATTTAAAAAACTCGGTTAATTCATAGAAAGATCCACTTTCTGCGCTCTAACTTGGCCGCGGAGTTACAACTCGATAAATTGAGTTTACGAGTGCCAAACCCATATCGTAAGGAAACTTTAATTCAATCCTCATCAGCAGCAGGTTTAAACGCGTTGCCTGGGTGTGCGTGGGAACTGAAAGTTGTTTTTACATGCGGAACTATTTCTTGTTTTTATTCATTTTTAAATGCTGAATATATATTTGAGAAACGAAAGAAAAAACAAAACAAATAGAAGATTTTTTTTATACGTGTGCGTGTGTCCTGAGATCGAGGTTAGGGGAACTCGCTTTTTCGACGCTTTTCGTATACAAACCCGAGGTGAATTGTTATGCTGGACACGAAAGATACGGAGAGAGCCAGAGAGAGACAACCACATGATTGCTGTTGTTTAAAAAAGTCGTTCCTTAACTGGCTCATCATTAGAACACGTATAATACACGTGTACAGGAAGCTACGATAGACCGCCCCGCGACTTTATGCCTTGAATTCCTACCTGGCCTTCTTCCTCCCAGTTGAGCTGCTGCTGCTGCTGCTGTGCTCGGAAAGGGTCTCGGAGAAACGAGTCTCGCGCGGTGTACTTTACACCTTCCTAAGAAGAATTTTGTTGCCACGACAGGATACATTAAACTTGCCAAGTACACTGTAGCGAGGTCGGGTGAAAAAAAATGTCTCTCGTAACTCGGAGTCTTTCCCCCCTGGCCCCCAGGGCTCGGTGAATGATCGTACACTGCGCGAAGAAGAAATTAGAAAGGATGAAAAAAATAAATGAAATAAAAAGACTGCTCGGATCCCTTTTAAAAGTTTATACCGATGGCGCGAGTTCTCACTCGAGTTCCGGGTACGCCGAAACATCTTTGGAACATCTGTTTTGGTCCACTAGCGGACTGAACGCTTTCCGGAGTGTGTACACACTCCGAAAACGTTCTTGCCGAGATGTTAAACTTGCCCGAGCACCATTTCATAATGATTAAGTGTCATTGACCCCCGAGGGTTCCTCCTACTAAATTTTCGACAGTCTGACAGTCTCGAGGCAATCTCTATTTTTTTCCCCTTTCCGGGGTTACTCGATGTGTCAGTCGTCAGACTTTAAAGACATTCCTGGCCCCCAGAGCATTCGTGACAGTCCAACAGTCCCACAATTCCCTCAGGAGATGCACAAGACTTTGGCTTCTCCGTTAAATGCATCACGTCGTCTCCGGTTGACACCTTCACCACGTTACAGACTCTCGCGATCGTTGAGACTAGGAAAAAAAAGGGAGCGAAAAATTGGGATCAGTTATTTGGTGTTTATCACGTTTGCCTCAGGGAATCGCTAACGCCATTCCGGAAATGGGACTCTCGCGTTGTTGTAAGAAAAGACATCGAACCGCATGCTACTCACGCAATCTTGTTTTACCAGATTAACCAGTTGCGCTGGTTATACTCCAAGTTCATGTACTAGACGCCACCGCGCGGGCTTTATGGTGTATTCCGGTTATTTAACCCTGCGCGCTCGCTTGATGATCGTTAGGATCGTTGGTGGCGTCAGAGGTGACAAACTTGCCGTGAGAAAGTTGCGGACCCGGTTCCGGAGCATCTCTATATCAGGCCCGGCGCAGAAGCGAACAGCAGATTGACGATAATCCGCGGCCGGTGTCGTGACTAGTCGCTCGATTCTTCATGTTGAATCTTTTGCTAATAATACGCTTGCGCTCGTCCATCGATTTCAATGCGACCCTCAATAATTCTAAAAAAAAAAGAAAAGAAAAAAAAAAGTTGCCGACTCGGTTATCTGGCCGGATCAAGCAAACTTCAACTTTTTGATCGATCCGAGGGTTGCGTCTCGTCTGAACGTTTTGCAACGTCCTCAGACATTATGCGGTCTCGTTGGGTCTCGCGTTGGGTAATTGGATTTAAAAGAGTTTATGGGTTTGAGTGGGCTACGAGAATGGAAAGCGCTCGTCTACCGCATACTCGAGACTGAAAAGCTCTCTCGGTACAACGTTATCAAGCGCGCGTTTGTGACGCGTCAATATTAGTCCACTCCGTGGGAAACTTGCCGCCTCGAAGATCAAAGTCCCCTGAGGAGAGCCCTCTCGGAGTCACAGAAAGGAAACGGGAGATGCTGAGATGACTAATTAATTAAGCGCTATCCACTATGATCCCTTCCGTACCGATGCCATCATCATCATCATCATCATCATAACGCGCAGCAAAAGAGCCACTCGTCTTTCCCCGTCATTGTATACAGTTAGCCGAAGAGCACGATGGCGACGCCGAGTCGCGACACGATTTTACACACACCAGAGACGAGACCAGCATCTTGAAGCGCGCCCAGTGATTCTTACTCCGTGTTGCCATCCGTCGCGCACTGCCTCATCCGAGATTCCCCTCGTCGTGCATTTATACCCAAGGATTGGTGATAATTTGGACCATCCTCTCGGAATCATCGTTCAAGTCTCTCAATCATTTATTATCTCGCAATTGAACTTGAATTTCCTGTTTAAATTGATTAAAAAGCTTCGGTCAAGCCGAAGCGAGCTTATGACTCACGAACTCAATCCGCAACTTAAAACAGTCGTCGCGTTGACCGAGCGCGAGGTTCACATTTGCACCAATCCATCCTCGTGTTTGATCCATCGCGCGCATTCGCACAATCCTCGAAGAGAACTCACCCGGAAGTTGCTCAGGGACACTGCTCATAAAGATTGTATTTGTGTGTGCCGTAATGGCAAAGTCTCCTTCCAAGAAACGCGTTCGGATTTCCGTCAGGGTCGTTGATTCTCATCGAATTCCAAGTGGAATCCAGTTGTCGATCGTACATCCGACAACTTCATTAAGGAAACTGAAAAGCAGGCTTTCCTCTCGTCCCTTCGTTTTTCTGTCTGTCCGTTTCGTCCTCTCTCTTCCTTTCCCCCTTTCTCTCTTGCTCTGCGTCTCCTCTTTTTCGTACTTGGGGCAGGTGCACAATGAAACGAGCCTTCATCCGCTTCGAGAGTGTCGTATACATTCATTTATAGGCTACACCTCTCTCGATGTTTTGACCAGCGGAACGAGGGTGGATTTTTATTGCCCTGCCACGACATGGATACTTGGATCTATATCACCAGGTGTCTCCGTCACCCTTGTGCGTATTTCTCACGTGGTTACGCATCAACAACATCCAAACTGCGTTCTCACTCTCTCTCTCTCCCTCTTTCCTCCTTACAAACGCATCCTCTTGACCCACATTTTCGACACGCATGATTCTAGATAACTAATAAAAAGGGACAGGATCCCTCCGTCAACCGAAAACCCGTCGTCGAGCTGCGCGAGAACATTTGCTTTTATTCAAATTTATCGGGGGGCTATCAACTTTGTTCGATCTTTATAGCAACTTAACAGCCCTGAATTATCTTTAATTATTTTGCGCTCGTCGAGTTTTTCCCGTTGATTGGTCAAACGTCTTATTGATATTGCGTAATTGCACCTGGTCATCGCGGGCCAAGGTTATGGGTATCAGCTTGACGAGCCCCAAGTCAAAATGACTCGTTAGTTTTCTTTAGACTCGAGGACAACGGATTATCAATAATTTTACGTTTGGGTTATATCGAAGTTTTCGTTCAGTCGTTGAACTGAATTTTCATGACTCTGAAAGTTTTGGCGAGTATGATTTTTTTTTCTCGTAAAAGTTGTTGCGACATTTATCGATACTTAATGATAACACCATAAAGTCAACAAACCCATAACGGAGTCTGTATTTTTCCGCTTGGTTTGTTACAGACAAAGAAGAACAATCCAAACCACATAAAGCGACCGATGAACGCGTTCATGGTTTGGTCACAGATCGAGCGAAGGAAGATTTGCGAGGTTCAGCCAGATATGCACAACGCCGAGATAAGCAAACGTCTTGGTAGGCGTTGGAAGACACTCGACGAAGCTGACAGAAGGCCCTTCATCGAGGAAGCCGAGAGATTGCGTCAGTTGCACATGATGGAATATCCGGATTACAAGTATAGACCGAGGAAAAAAACTACTAAACCGGCGCCAACACCCAAGACTAAAGAGGTCAAGAAAAGTAAGAAATCTGCCTCGCTCTCCTCCTCCTCCTCCTCCTCCTCCTCAGCATCCTCCGTCTCGTCGCCATCCCTATCAAGCTCTTCGGTATCCTCGACATCACCTTCCTCAATGACGATCAGCACAGCAATTGGTACAACTTTGACATCGAGCTCTATCAAGCCGAGAAACGACTCCAACAACAACACTCATTCACCTCTCAAGAGGCTTCAAACCCATCCAGCGACCAATTCCGTTTCTAGGCTAAAAATAAGACTCGCTATGGAAAAAAGGCCAAGTCACACGGTACCCTCGCCACAGGCTAGTCCGACATCGACGACAACAGCGACAGCAACAGTCACGACTAAATCCTCCAACAACGTGACAACGGATTACACACCAGCGCCACCAATAGTCACTGCCAAAGTGCCCAGTAGTCCATCCTGCGACACTCCCGACTCACCGGAATCCGCGAGCTACTACGACGACCACTTTGTCGATTGTGGCTCGAACCTGACCTCCAGAATATTCAACAACAATAACAACAGCAGCTCCAGTAACTGCAGCCTCAACAGTTCAGCCCTCAGCCCCGTCCACCATCCAATAAAACCAGAAAGGATCAAGCAGGAGGCAATCGACATTGACTATCAAACGGAATTCACGAACGACAGGCTTCTCTCATCGGTTCGAGGCTTCAACGACATCAGCACCATCCAGAGGAATTTCCAAAGAACTTCGACGCCCTGCCACCTCGACAATTACATCGTCAAACAAGAACCCAACGATCGAACCTCCAGTGGCCTGATCAACGGTGCTCCAGCCCCCAATAACAATTCCTCCGTAACAGTCAAACTCGAAGAAGCCACAAATACCAGTCTCGCCGATCTCTACTCCCTCAACGATCTCCTGCAGATCCAACCGTCCGATTTTAAGCTCGACCTTGACATGGAGACCATCACAACCGATCTCGATTCATTCGAAACTGCGAGCTCGAGCAGCGGTTCCCATTTCGAGTTCACGTGTACACCCGACGTAACGGACATGCTTTCGGACATCGGGGTCGGCAACGAGTGGGTCAGCTTCTGAGACCAAGAAAACGACGACGATCGGACGATCCTCCTTTCGGTCAAATCTTGACGTTCTGACCGCAACTAAGACTCGAAGGGTTTTATCCCCCCCTCCCTGCCTCGCGTTAACAAAATCACGCTCATCGAGGCATCCTCGCGGTATAAACACATGCATGGGCTCTTACGTTGACGAGACCCTTCCGAGGAAGCCACGTACTCGGACAAACTTTGGACACTCGTGAGCGATGCGATATATCTCTTTACCGTTTTTTTCGTACTATCGCTGGTCTCGATCTCACCGGAAGGTCACGGCTCCAGTCAATATCGGCCAGTCCAAGGTCGATGAGTCCCTTTCGAGAGTAACCATTTTTTTCTATCTCAAATCTATAAATATATAAATATATATATATAAATATATAAATATATAAATATTAGACGTGTAAGGACCGAACAAAAACAAATGAAAAAAAAAAAACATAAAAACAAAAAAAACAAAACCATTTGACGATCGTGACTAAATGGCCGCGTCGAACGCGGCCGATCTGTCGGTGTGTTATCCCTTCGAAGGAAACTATTTCTTTTTTTTTTTTCCTTTTTTTTTCTTTTTCTTAACAAGCCATACCGAGCTCATGGTAACATTGTACGATAGTCGAAAACAACAAACACACGAACACTCACGCGACACGCAAACACTTGAACTCTTATTACGTATAAATACTTATTCCCGTAGTTTTTTTTCAGAGTTATAAATCAACGTTTTTGTATATGTATTGTAGTATACTAGCCACGTAAGACCAGATTCAA
>JBAJMU010000007.1:11945713-11961727 GCA_037952995.1 Hyposoter didymator
GTATTGTCGAAGATCCAGAACTGATGCTTTTCTCGCGCTACTCTTTTGTAAACTTCAAGTTGTTGTTTTTTTTTGCCCTGACCCACACTCGAATGGAAGTGCAACTTGAAATTCTCGATTCGTTCGAAATTTGAAGCATTTGGTGCGCTCGAGTTGACCGATAACTTCGGCAAGTCTCGAGTTACGAATTATTACGTATCTCTCAATTAATTTCGAAATCGTACAAGTTTGAAGATGTTTTCGAACTCAGCGACGCGAACAACCTCGCCAACGTAACTCGATACTTTCTTTCTCAAGATAATTATCGCGTTCTCTCTTATTATTCGCGTTTTTTCAACGATTCCCGCCCGCCGCTCAGCCCCGGATCTTGGACAATCATAACGATAACGCGAGAATAAACAACAACGCGGAAACGACAACGTCCCTCGTTTGTTGTGTATCTCGAACGGGAGAATATTCATTAATATATAGAACTTTTGTGACGACTGTCGCGGGAGGGAGAAAGCAAATAAGAAATAGACAGAAAGAGAGTGAGAGAGAACGTGAAAAGAAAGTTTGGCAAAAGAAAGAAAGAAAAAAAAAATCACGACGAAGAACCTGGCGTCGTGAGCTCGTGACGACTTGAACGAGTGTCTGGATTTTTCTCGTTTCATTCGTTTTTGTTTTTTTTTTTCATCTTTCTCCCGTAGTCATGGGGAGAAATGGCGAACCAACACTGACCCACACACAAAGACACGCACACACACACATGCAACACTACACAAATATGTCGATTCCAGATGAACGGAGTCGTGGAGAGAAAGAGAGACAGTTACGAGTAGAAAAAAAAGAAAAAGAAAATAATAGAACAAATTTTATGTTATTACGATTTGAATATCGGCGATTAATCAATCGTTGATATTCATTAATTCAACGTAGAAAAAATATGTACACACAGAGATACACAAATTACATAATATAAAAAAAAAAAATATTGCATTGTTTTTGGACGAGAGATAAGAGACGTACGAAAAACCCGATTATTATTATTATTATTATTATTATTATTATATTTATAGGATTTAAACCATAAATAGTAATGATAGTTGAAACGGATAAGCTAAGGTCGAGATACCTCTCCATTTCTTCTGCTCGTCTAATTTCACTTTTTTGTTTATCACAGTTATTATCATTATTATTATTATTTAATTATTATTATTATTATTTTTAATAGTTAATCTCGTAGACGAGTATTCACTTCGGTGAATCAATGTGCAGTGATTTTTTTTTTTTCTTCTATATTCTCTGAATATGCACCGATGTACTGATTTTGGCGATTATAGGCGATAAGAGAAGTAATAAGGTAACGAAAACGTATCAGAACGATCGTCGAATTATCGAATCTTGATCTCATTGCTATTTACTTTGTTTTTTTTTATTATTTTTTTCTCTTTTAATTTCTATTTTTATTTTTACGTACGCCGATTAAACGATTGAGTTTATTGATGAACGCGCTTACGATTACTAACACACCGGCAAAACACTACCATTTTATTTATAATCATTTTGTCCAGTTTTTGCTTATTATTATTATTATTAATCATTATTTTTATCATTATCTTCATTGTTAATATTATTACTGTTATTATTATTATTATTATTATTATTGCTGCGCGTATTTTCATCCTTGAAAAAAAGTTGAAACCTTTCGTTTGTTTGTTTTGTTTTGTTCCTTTTTGAATCATTTTTAATTATTCTTATTATTATTATTATTATTATTAACGTGAATCGGCGAGTTTATGGGAATGTCGAGAAGGAGCGAAAATTTAGTGAGGTCTCGTCGTTGTTGGTATATTTTGATTTTTTAACGCACACGGTGAACCACCCGTTCATTTTCCATTTGGTTGTTTGGAAAACAAAACTAAAAATTTCGACCTTTTGCATTTTTCACGTTTTCGATAGTCGCGATGCTAAAACGCTGGAGCAGAAATAGTAATTGACTCAACAATTGTTCGTGGAAATAGGGGAGAAAAAAAAACACACACAAAAATTTTACATATAAAAGGAAGAAACGTATATCTAGAGAAAAAAAATCAATAACGAAAAATATTAAATGAAAAAAGAGAAACAAAAAATAGTGCCTATCACTCCGGTCTTGAATGGAAACTTTTGTACAAAATTAAATACAGGGCCAATGGAAACAAAGTAATATGTTAGACGTCTATTTACAATGATGAAAATTGAGGAGAGATACAAATTAAATGGAAAAAAAATACAGAGAAAATGAACACACAGGATTACATTTTTTTTTTTTTTGATGAATTTTTTATTTTTCATTATTGCGATGTTTTTTGTTCTCGCGAGTCTTCGGATTAAGCGGTAAATGCGCAGACTCGTGCCGAGTGCAATAAGACACAGCGATACACTAGATAAGAAAAACAACGAAATGTTGAATTTTTGTTGTTGAGAAATCTGGATTAATACACGAGCGTACACACGAGACACACTGCGAGTCGAAAGACGTGACAATTTGCGTGAAAAACAAAATTATCCGCTGATTAATAATTCAACGTTACAAAAATGTCATTAGTCGGGCAACTCATTACTTTTTTTTTTTTTTTCGTTTTTCTACAATCGACCCCTCTCCCCACTAATGCAGGCTGTGAAAATCTCCGGTACCCTGAATATCGGCAGAATTAAAAACTAAATTTCACCATTAAAAATCAAAACGTTCAACTTGAGGTGAAAAGAAAAATTCAACTGCAGACAAAAAAAAAAAGGTTAATCACTTTAAAGCTCCGAAGATCGATAACTAAAAAACTTCCTTAACCCATCGATACTGCCACTTCTTCAGTAATGAATTATCGAATTAACTAAGAATAATTATAAAAACCATAAAAAAACGTGAAATATAAATAAATAACAGTAACGAAGCAGACGAAAGTTTCGTCGCGTGATCACACATATCAAACGATTATTACGCTCATTTCGTCCATTCAACGGAAATTTAATTTTCACTTTTCCTCAAACATGATTTTGTTTTTCTTTCTTTCAAAATAATTACGCGAAATAATATTTCAACAAATTAGACGAGAAAAGATAGAGAGGGAGAGCGAGAAATTAAAAATTGGGGGATAAAATAACGACAAGTAATTCGTCAGAAACTTTACGAGCATAAATTGGACTAAAAAACCGGTCGAAAAGCATTCGGAACTGTTTGGGGTCGAGAAATTTTGAGAGGGTGCCAAAAAAACAAAAAATTAAAACTTTTTCGAATCGTACTTGCCATTGATTTCTCACAATAAGTGAAAAAAAGTGTTCAAACATTTCTACTTGTGTGAAAAATCGTCTGTTTTGAGATAAAATAACTTTGTGAGATTTACTATTCGTTTTGTTTTCTAAGGTTAATAAATATCGTTACGAGCGCCAATGGAAAATCGGTGATAAAAACTTTTTCCATTCTGACGGCAAAGAAAAGTGAAATTGTTCATAATTAAATGATAATTACAAACAAAGAAACAAAAAAATAACGAAACAATAATAATAAACAATTGATTATATAAAAATGTGTGTAACTAAAGCGTGAAGTTTACTCCTCTCTGTTTTTTCGTGGCTTTTATTGTCTTTGTGAAGTTCGTTATTTGCGCAAGTTGTGATTAGATGGAGAAACGTTTATTTAAACGAATAAAAATAACATCATAATATTATCAAAATAACAATAATTACGAAAAATAAGGAGCGATAAAAACATTCATATAGTTATTCATATAGTCTATGTATCGTATATTTATGTAAACGTAAAGAAAAGAAAGAAATACAGAAACAGAACAAAATCTAATAATCCAACGACGAATAAGCAAAAAGTAAAATTACGATAAAAAATATTTTGATGAAAGAAAAAACTAGAAATTAATACAATGCTCCATTAAAAATGCACTTCAAAAATGACACGCGCGAACAACAACACAAAAAACCGCTTTACGAGGCAAACAAAAAATCATTTCGAGACAAATAATTCGAGAAACGAAGGAAAAAACAAAACAACAAACACACAAAATATTTTAGAATAACGAATAAGTGAGATTTGATGTTGAAACAAAAATACATATAAATTATTAACGAGTTGACGGTAATTTAACGGATAACAAAAATTCAAATTCGATGTTGAGTCTTCGCAAAGAAAAACATCAAACTTCGTGAGGAACTGCGGTCCCTGACTCCGTGGCAAGTATTTTTCTCTCATACGCAAAACAAAATTTGGCTGTTATGGAACCAGGGAATTTTTACGACGAAAAATTCATAATTTTAATAATAATATACCTGCAAAAATATAACAACAATAATATCATTCGATTATTGGAAAAAGAAGAAGTTTTCGAATAATTTTCAAAACGTCCAACGTTCCTCTCGAAAATTTGCAATTGCGGACTCACAGTCGAATTTTTATAGTTTCTTTATACGACGAAAAATCGCAGCCAGGAAAAGCCATCGGCGTCATCAATTTTTTTTCACAGCCGAACGGTCACGAGGATAAAAAAAAAATCGTTCCAATTCGGCCCTCAGGTGTATTGGGATCGGTGATTTTTTTATCTCTTCAGCTACAAAAATCAATGCTCAAATACGTGTTAAGATATGTAAATGTAAAAACCACCTTCTTCGCCCTTCATTAATAACGATTTTTTGACGAAGACCATGAGGGCTTTTCCGTTCCGATGACTCGTTATGTTACAATTACGATTTTCTAATGAAAGGAAAAAAAAAGAACAACAACAACAAACCACACGCGTAAGATCGCGGAGAGAAAGAAAAAGTAATTGATTGGTTGAATTTTTTAAATCGATTGATCGATTAATGAAAAGGAGAAAATCCTGCAGATCGAGCGTATCACGTTCGATCACGCAATAACATGTTTTAGCGTGTGTTACATATGTATATTATTATTATCATTATTATTATTAATAATATTAATATTAATAATGTATGTAATGCTATTACCATTATTACAAATGCAGGTAGATGTGTAGTAGTTTCTAACAAATTTTCTAGTATGTATATATGTCCAATTGAATGACGTCGAGGAACAAGTCAAAACATGGTTTTTTTTGTCATTGCCAAGTTTTTTTTTTCTATCTTCATTATTTTTCTGATCCTCTCAATGAATCATCGATAAAGTTTTCTACTTCGGGCAAAAATCATTCGATTTTCGAATTTTTCTCCAAATTAAATTTTTTTTTTTTCGTACTTCGAAATTGCACTTTGCAAATACGGATGCACTCCCAAAGTGCATATCGTGACGAGGATACTTTTTCTCTTTAAATCCGTATTTCCATGTGCCGTTTACAGTTTATTATAAAAAACGAAAATGAGGGAAAAAGCTGGGNNGGGGAAAGGAACATGCATTTAATGCTTTGTCGCTGCTAGTCCAGACTTGGCGATTTTCTGACGATCCCATTCGGCCTCTCGAGAAGTTTTGGTTCCGAAGATGCGATTAATGAATATTGATTTTTTGTGTATCGAAATTTTTCAATGTCTCTTGTAAAATAATAATAATAATAATAATAATAATAATAAGAATAATAAGAATAATGATAGGAATGAAAATAATAATGATAAGAATATTTATCGTAACAATAATAATAATAATAATAATAATAATAACAGTAGTAATTAAAACAATAAGACAACTAACATTAAAATTCAACAAAAATAATAATAACAATTATTATGATAGCTATTGTAATTTTGACTATTTTCGATGTAATACTTTTTCTTTTGCTTTTGGTGCAAAACAGTTTTCGGTCTTCTAAGTTTGGCTCGTACGATTTTCTATATCGATTCGCTGAAGGCGATCGATCATCAAGGTGAAGAAAAAAATAATTTTTTTAAACAGAAAAAAAAAAGAAAGTTTCACATGAAAAAAAAGATAAATCCGTCAAGAAAGAGTTCACGAGAGTGCAATATTGCATTTCCAACGATGACAACTAATCGTCGCCTAGTTTCGATGCGACGTGACACGTGAGATGAAAAAAAAAAAAAAAATTAATTGAAGAATTATAAAAACATGCCACCATTCGTAACGCGACGAAGGAGTCTCTATTTTTCGCGACAGGGTCTACGATATTTACCATTTAAAGAAATACGTGAGTGAGAATGGGAGAAGGAAGTATGAGAACGAAAATGAGAGAAATAATAAATTTAATTATAAGAAGTCATTTTTTGTACGTCGTAAGAGAAACAAAAAGGAAAAGAACAAAATAAGAAAAAAATGCGACAAATGTAGCAATATTTTTACACCAAGTGGAATTTCGCGATGTTAATAATCGTCCTTTTCGTTTGTTTTTTATTTCGTTTTATTACTATTGCTCGCTTATTTCGTGCTCCTATAGTTTCCGTATTTTTTTTTTAAATTTACTATTTCCATTATTTAGATCGAGGAACAATGAAAGTTCTTTTTGCTGTGTTTTTTCTTTACTTTCTTTTATTTCGGTTTCATTTTTTAAATATTAAGATTGATGACAGATTTTTTAATAAATAAACAAACGATTAACAATATGAGCGAAATGATGGAGGAAGTATGAGGAAAATAAAACAACAAGTACGTCTATAAGTTGTCTATTTTAGTTTAGTAAGTTCGTGAAATATATTTCGTATCTAATAATAACAATACCAATAATAATAATAATAATAATAATAATAATAATAATAATAATAATAATAATGAAGAAAAAAAGTTGTGCTATCGAGTAACTTTAAAGACCCACTGTACATTTGTATTTAGTCCCCTTGTTTATAATACTTATTATCTTGTTATTAAGTACCCGATTTATATCATTTTTTATCGAAATTATTAAAAAATAATTTAAAAAATAAACATTGCCAAATGTTGGTTATTTTTGCAACCTTAATGACCTTGGCGACAGAAGCCTTCCTTTCCTCAACGACCTCTGCGAAAGATCGACGAAAGAAAAAAGAAAATAAAAATTTATAATTTTTTTGTTGTTGGTTTCTTCGAGAAAACAAGCTGCGCGAGAAAAAAATCGGGATCATTCTTATTGTGATATTTGAGTTTTGTGATGACAAAAATGATTTATCGTGGTAACAAAAAAATTAAATATCTGATGAATATGAGAAAAAAATCGGTATTGTTAATAACAATCGATAGGAATCGATTTTTATGGCGCCGTATCGCTACGTCGCTGTTTATCTCCCTCTGTCGTATGAGGATATCGTACGAGTCGAGAATACATTACGAATATTTATGTACGTGCATTGCACGAAAAAAAAGAGACGGAAAAAAATCGAAGGAAAAATTGTTATGCATTATTTATTATTCCCCGATCCGGTAGACAATGTTCAGACAGTCAATTCTTTCGCGTCATTTCTTTTTTCATTACAGAGTCCGGCGGCTCTTCTCTTGCGAAAAAAAATCGATTTCTCTATACAGGGTGGCCGATAAAAAATGTTGCGATCCTTTCCAAACACGTCGAGATAATCGGGGTTCGCATTCACGCTTAGAACTCTGCTCCTGTTTAACGCGAATGAAGTTTCTAAGGCAAACTTTTGCTACGGAATCGTTTCGTCGGAAATTTGATGAAAAATATGATGTTTCTTCAAATCCATCAATCGGCTGATGGAATAATGATTGATCGGTTGGCACGGAGATTCAAAAGATAAGAAACATAAACTGATTGTTTTTCATCTTTTTGAAAAATTTCATTTATCAACAAGACACTTTTTTGGATCGAGAATCGTGATAAAAAAAACAAATCCAGACGTCGAGACCTCTTTCCAGAGGTTAAAAACCTTACGAGCATTTTTTTTGCACGTACATCCTTCGTGAGCTTTTAAAATAACTCTAATTCGCCTTGTCGAAGGTCGTATTGATAAAACCTGGATTTCACCGACGACCGAGACGATCTCTTATCATTTTCAAGATTAGCACGAAAGAATATACCCACCGCTATATATATATGTGTATGTATCTTCATTTATATATAAATATTGAAGTTTGCTTTTTACGTCACGAAAAAACAGACCGAGGCAGAATCTGGGTTTGCGTTTCTTGATTACGCTAAAATACCTGACCTTACTCACTTTTTCGAGAAGCTCTTTTATAAATGTCTGCGAAATGTGACACACACATGGAAAAAAAACGAAATGGAACGGAGAGAGAAAGAGAGAGAGAGAGAGAGAACTTTACAGAGGAAAATTACGACGAGTCAAGGTTCTCATGAACGATTTGGCCTTGTCTCTGCTTTTATTTTTCGTCTCGCCTTTTAATTTCTGCATAAAACAGTTTTCTCTCCCCCAAAATTCTTTCATCCTGTTAATTGTATTGTCGAAAATTTAGATGCATCGATGTATACCAATCGGCACGCTAAAAAGTTTCAAAATTTTCCGGAACATCTCCAAGAATTTTTCTATCGTTCCTCGTCATTTTGCCAATTTTTCCATCAATTATTAGCCACCGAGAAAAATGTAAAAAAATAGGGCACTGCGTGTCCGAACGAATTACACCGGAAACTTGGGCTCCGTCAGATGCCTTTTTAGAAAGCTGACGACAGGGACGTCTGATTGGATCGCAGAAGGAATCCTCACCTTTCGGAAAGAAGCTCGTAATTTCGGGCGTTACGCGAATTCCCTAGTGAGATGCGAATTTAACGCCGAGACGAACGTTGACGTGCCCAAGGCAAAGTATACATGTCTCGGCATTTTTTTTTGTTTTACCGGCTGCATGCGTCAAGCGAGAGCGATGATTTAAACAACGTGGTGCGTTTATATATGTATATACACTGCATGCATGCACATTGCAGGCATGTACATACATATATAAATGTATGTATATCCTCGTATATACATATTCAGCAATTTTGCGTTCGTACGTGCATGAAAATACGTTTATATGTTCCGGAATGCAAGACCGAGATGATCGCAGTGCTGCAGCCCGAATTTGTGCGGCTGCACTTTGTACAAGCGATATTTTTAGATATTCAGTAAGCTACCGAGCGAAATTGACACGGTACGAGCCTGGAGGCATCCTTTTTCACTTTCATAAACTCAAATTTATGCATTTTCATCAGCTTCGCTATTGGAGGCAAAAAATAATTTTTTAAATCACTCGATCGAGAGAGAGAAACGTGTGGAGAAGCTCAAGTCTCATGATGAGCGCGAGAAACTCTTCATGCGTGGCCACCTAGCGGATCTTTTCGGCGTTGCTGTGGGAAGTATTTACACAGAAACATGATTTCCTCGTTTTCCTCAAATTTCCTGAGGATCGAGCATAGAAAAATAAAAATGTCGAGACATGACGTGACCCTTCTTTTCAAACGTTTTCCATTCGCGATCTTTACGACTATCTCGTTTGTTAATCAATCGATAGCTCGCCTTCATAAAGCAGCGCGGACCCACGTGAGTAAACTCGGAAGATTACTCAACTGCATACGATTGCGTGCTGTTTACATACGTGAGAGTCCTAGATTCGACTTGGGCAAACAACTCGTGTCCAATTAACAAGAAAACGTCACGTTTAATTAATGCTGAATTATTAATTGGCGCTATGGAATTAATTAACAAGCCTAAAAAACACAAATTTCTTAGATTAAGATTCGATCTTTTTGTGAAAAAAATATTAACAGCGACTTCTTCACGAAAAAATATAATTAAAGTGAATGAAAAAACAAAAAACGTGTTATAACCCTTTGGAAACGTTGTAACCAGTAGCCAGATGTTTCGAGGTGAGGCTACATCCCGCTTAGCAACGGACAAACTACTTGACTGACATCAGCTGTTATTTGGAATATTATAAAATTGTTTTTATTAGCAAGTGAGGCGATTCTTAAGGGATTCTTATTGGAGCCAGAACGTGCAACACGCTATATTCACGAATTTCGCAAGAGTACATTTCAATAAATACATATATGTACCCGCAAATATATGTATACAAAATGCACTTATGAGAGAGTGAAAGAGAGAGAGAAAGAGAGTTGTGCCGGCGGCTGTAATAAGAAGGAAGAGAGAGAGAGAGGGAGAGAGATAGCCGTATAGGAGAGGCTCGGGCGTCGAGGCGTTTGCAGTAAAATAATCGCTCAAGGTCCGCGGTGGCGTTGCACCCGGCCGTGGCCAGGGCTGCCAACAACCGCACTGTTTACATCGCTCATACACAGGGTGTCGCACAAAAGCCAAAATTCCTGCAGCGTTAAAAAACTAAATAATCAAAAACCAAAATATTTCATCACAGGCAAAGTTTGCAAAGAACGGGAAAACCTCAATTATCGTGGCTATGAATCCGAATCCCGGGGCCACGTAAATTTTAATCACGATTTATCGAAAACTTTGAACTCGCGTAGCTCGAAAACTAATGAAACGAAAATCGTTTAATTGTAGTGTTTCGTGAAGCTCGCGAAGTCACTTATAAAATGTTATGCATGAAAAAGTTGATGTACCCGTCGCGAAATTTACAGCTGCAATGCAACTTTTTCGATAAAGTTTTTTGGCATGTCGCGTATTTTTCGAGTTGCAAACACTCCGAAGGGACACCCCGTATATTTTCGTTGTTACGAACCGCGATATCGTGTGTGTTTAAACGCTTGTTGCGTACATACTCTTTTTGCACCGGTACGATGTGGCCACAAGAGTGTCGCGGTGTACACACACATCTACACAAAATATATATCTATGTATTTTTACTTTTAAATCCGCCCGGTGCATCTCGTCTTCGATGCGCGCATTATTGCAGGATAGTGCAAGCAATACGAGCGTCGCAATGTGTGTGTGCCTGCGGTTAAATGGCCCGCGTCTTCATGCGCTATCGGATCCTCCATTTTATTGTTATTTTGACCATTGTAAATCATTCGTATTAATAATAACTCAGTCAGACGGTCCACGCCTTCTATGCCGAAGATTTTCAGCCCAAGTTCATTGTCGCGAACCATAAGTTCACTCTTAACGCCAAGGTCTCATTCGACACAAACTTTACTTTCGCCAATTATTTTTTTTCCCTTATCGCAATGGCCTCGATTTTTCATCAATTGGTAAAAGTTCTCTTGCTCGCCTTTTCCAGGCTACATTGCTCCGGAAAATTAATCCCTTCCGCGAATCACTGCGTTCGTGTGAACCTCTGGCAGCTCCACTTCTATCCTATAAAGTGATCGTCTACCTTATTATTATCCAGATTATTGTCATTATTCCTGTTTTTGCTGCAGCTATCAAACCGTCTTAACGTAGAAAAAAAATCGGCAGAACAACCTAGGCCTCGTCAGTATCTCAAGCGTGAAAAGTCCTTGATACACTACTCGTGAACGTAATGGTCAGAGAGAGAGAGAGAAAGAGATGAACGTATGAAAATGATGACCAAGAAGCTCCATTTATTATACTTACTGCTCACAATCCAAATAAATCGACGGTGTTACCTTGTGTGCATTAAACTCAAGTCAAATCCAACATTTATTATTCAAAGATTGATCAATCTAACCCTAGGAACGAGCAGAGAAATCGAGAGGAAACAAAAAATTAAAAAATTAACGATAATTTTCGAGGAAACTGAAAATTGAGATTATAGAACGAATAAATGAAATTCAACATTTCTAGAAATTTTTCTTACGATTTAACGAGTGTGGCTGCACACAATAATGTTGTTATTTCAAAAGCATAGGAAAATTCGAAATGATTATAATTTAATGAAATTCTTTAATGTTAAATATGAATATCCAATTTTTTAAAGATTTTTTTTTTTTATTTTTTTTTTATTTAAAGATTCAAAGCATCGGAATCAGATGTATATATATAGGTAAACTTTTGCATATGGTAAACTCCAATTATCCGACAACTATGCGGACGAAAAATTTGAAAAAAATTGTGTCTTTGTATTTGAGTCTGAAGAATGTTATCACCAAATTTTATTGAATTCTCATGATTTGGTCGTATGTAGCCAACGTGCTCAACAATTTTTTTTTACAAATTTGATCATTTTTGTAAGCTGAATATACACACGAAATACAAATCGACGAACGGAACTAGGAATTTAAAGAAAATGTAATGAAAAGTGAAATGAAAACTCGGCGATTTCGTTAGCGAATGTTTCGTGTCGTTCGCTCATCGAGTCGAAGGCCTTTCTCGTTATCCCTTCTCGAAGATCTTCTCGTGGATATACCAGACCCCGATTTCCCCTTCTCCCACGCACTGCTTGTTGCACTTGCTCACTCAATTTTTTATTGTATTAAAAAAATACAGAAATAAGTACGAGAGAGTCTACATGGCGATATAGAAATTGTGTAATTACAATTGCAATTTATGATTCGTGATCGTACAATTACATTCAAGGCAATGCCGCGATTTGTAAACCCGGAGCTTGTGAGCCGAATGCATTCAGCCCTTGCGACATCAGTCCGATTGTAATAACAATTTTATTCAATTTTTTTCTCCATTATTACCTAATGGAAATGTATTAAGCGTCGATTTTACGAGCTTTGAGAAATTCTTCTTGATGGACAGTTTACTACTTTCTTTTTTTTCGCTGATTCAATTATTCGCAATTACTGATTTCGATTGGACATCCGCATTTTTTTTTCCACGTAACGAATAAAAATAGCGAATCGGCGGAGCTTGGATCTCGTTAACGAGTGAAAAAATTCAGCATTTTGTGGAAAACGTTAGGACGATAAGAATCGTAAAAGTCAACCGATCTATCGATCGATATACTGAGGAAAAAAAACTCGTGGATTAACTCGAAGTGCCCTTGAAACGTAAAGGAGCCTGCAATCGAATTTACTGTGTAAACTAATTAGATACAGTTAACGCAGTAATTAACCATTTAAGCAGGTTATAAACGCACACTCGGTGTGGACCGAAATCATAAAAATGCCACGGATTTATCGATCGATCTAAAAGAGATGAAACTCCTGGGATCTCGTACTCTCTGCAGCTTTTATATCCTTTAAATTCTGGCTTCGAGTACTCCGATGCATTGCGTATACTAATTACATAGTCTTCACGCAGTAATTAACCATTTAGGATGCCGTGGCCGACTCCCTATGTGTATATATAATTGGACGAGTCAACAACATAACGGGTGTCCCGGATCAAAGATTTAAAAAAAATTTTAAAGCTTCAAGACTCTGAAAAACATTTCTGCGAGAGCTGGAAAGAAGCTCGAAGAAAAATAGTAACGCACATGGTCCTTGAGGGATATTTGCTTAGTCAGGCATTGAAATTTTCTAAAGAAAAAACAGCATTTCGATGAGGTCCTGCGATACCAGCAGTTAGTGGATCTATAATCTCGAATAAAAATGTGTGCGAGAGCTAGGACGAAAGGTGTAAACGGTAGAGAGTGAAAAGAGCCATCTGCCTCGAGTTGGCTCGAAATGTGAGAAAGTTGATCATCTCCGAAAATCGATCCTTCACGGGCTCCGTTCTCCAGAGGCTCGAAATGTTTTCTTGAGTTAAGAGCTCCAGATGGTCGTGCGGGCGAGAAGTAAAAAAAATGGGACACCCCGTACGTGCATGTGAAACTGCGGAGAGGCCTGATTAAGGATATATAGGGACGTCTCGAGGGTGACTATACATATGGGAGGACTAACGTCGATATCTTGCCGAGGGATCGAACATCGGCACAACACCCATGGAACCGATCGGATGAGAGAGGAGGGAGCAAGAGGAAAGTAAAGGAGGCTGGAAAGCTCGGCAGCAGGAAGATGCTGCTCGGGTTTGTCCCTCGTCGTTGTGCCCTGTACCGCAGCGATGTCCTCTTACGATCCTCGAGCCCTTTCTCCTCTCTCCCTCTCTCTCATCCTTTGCTTCTTCAAGTCTCAACACACCGCGAGAGCAAAACTCTTCGCTGGCGGTATAACCAGCTCGATCGTCCGTCCTTTCTCGTTGATTTTTATACAGCGGACGCGGCGCGGAACCGTATATCTGTCTCTTCGTTGGTCCCCTGTCCGCGAGTCGTTTAAGATAATCCGATGTCTTCAACACTGCCAAGAAAATAGGTGTTCCGAGCTTCTCGATGATGTTTGGAACGAGCTACGCTTTCAGACAAAGTTTGTTGTGCGTTTAAAAAAAAAAATTTTAAGCATTCCATCGAATTTTCTCTAATTGTGATATAAACTTTTTGCAGTAGAGTAACACGGTCGCTAGAGCAGGGATTTACTGGGAGAACCTTAACAAATAACCTAAAACTGCAGTTGAATGTATTGCAGTCTCTTTATAGCGCTGCGGTGGTCCAAATTTACCAGGTGGTCCGAATTGGCACCAACTCCTCCACATGCAGGTCCTGATGCTCCGAATGGTGCTACGGGACAACCTGTATAGCAGGTCGTTTCGGGCTACCGGCTGTTGAACGAGGGGGCTGAGAACTCCGCGCAGAGTCCCAAGCTGCACTCCTCAGGTAGTAAGATCGGTGAGAACGACTATTATACCACTTACTTGGGTCCGAGTGTAACTTAAATGTGTGTGGGTCTATGTGTGTGATATTGGCTGGAGCTACACGAGCGTGGCAATGGATTTGTGGGTGGCCCAAACTCTTTGGTCCCTGCTATTTGATTCACTTGGTAAAGGATCCCAGTTTCGAATCCAATTCGTCTTGTGCTTATCAGTGGATATTTCGCCATCAACAGATTTTTCATTCGATCGATTCGTCTGGGGCAGGTCAACTTTAGAGATAAAAATTCAAGTCTCGTTGGTTGCTCTAGATTGCAGCCTGCGAGTTTCATCGACTGATCGACCACACTGTAGGGTGTAGATGACGGAATGATCCAAGGACTTTCTTGCAATTATTCATGACCAGATATTGAAAGCTGATCGCGAAGAAGCTCATCCTTACTCTGGACTCATTTATGGCAATGTGGAGGAGCAGGTCGTCCGCATAGCTGGTGATGGAGCTGAAAGAGCCGAAAGGATCGCTGGGTCTGTATTCTCGTTGTGAGGTACGTACATGGTACATAATAAGTAAGGGAAAAGCTGTTGGTGGAGGAGAGTGCGGGCGAGGCAGCAGTAACTCCAGGTATAATACACATACACCGCGCTTGAAGCCGTGTATCCAAGTAAGTAAGTAGGTATCCCAGTGAGTTGTGGCAGCAACGTCTCTCTTTTCCCTTCCTTCTTCCTCTCTCACTGTCTCTCTCTCTCAAAGTCTCCCTCGATCCCTCTCATTCTTATTCCGGCAAGCCAACATCTGTCTTTCTCTTTCAGTCATTCGAGGATCGTTCGTACATGCACTGCCCTCCGAAAGATTTGCATGCCGAACTGCCATTAAACGGCGTTGCAGCCGTGTCGAGGTGATTTTTGTACGGGTATTTTTAGTGTTTCGTCCTTCGGTCTCCATCGCTCGAGAGCACACCGCGGGGTTCAAGGCCTCGCCTCGATGAGGCGCTCTTCACTGAGGCTGGGGGAATTCACTCTCGCGCCTTTTCCGACAGCAGGAGAGCCCTGGGAGAGAGCCAGTTTGTTCACCAGCCTGTGTTAGGTCCACCAGCTCGATTCTCCCTGCATCTGCCATTCGTAGCCCCTCTTCACTGATGCACAATCCAGTTGCGCGTTTATGAGGCCTAAATTGAAAAATATCGCGGAATTAATTGCAACTGCTCGATGCCTCATAATCGTGTGATTACTTCGCTCGAGCCTTCATTACGACTTATCGATTCACTTGCCGCGATGCTGCATGCGAGTCATCGAGGCCAGCATGCCATGCTTTTCATTGATGTACCAATGTCCATTCCACGTTATTTCATCTTCGGAAACGCACTCGCACAATTTACAGAACCTCTTCATGTCTTTGAATGACACTGAATTTTTGATGCTGTTCGCTTCTGATCTTTTTAGCCAGTTGGACCAAGCTCAAGCACAAGTTTAATGCAATTGGAAGGTGTCAGACGTGTGATGGCTCGAACTGAGCTTGTGAGTACTTCGATAGTTTATTTCTATTAAACGTCAGTAAATCCAGGTGGAGGCAGAACAAATGCGGATGTGAGTTTATGCAAAGACGCGGAACAGAGTTAAATTCTTTCGTGAAGTTAGGACAGAGGGACGTGGTGGAAGTAGAGG